>JAOEGS010015698.1:0-18174 GCA_025447755.1 Corythornis vintsioides | reverse complement strand
CCTCAGTCCCCTCAGCGCTCCGCCTTCAGCCCCCTCAGTCCCCTCAGCGCTCAGCCCCTCAGCCCCTCAGCTCCCTCAGCGCTCCGCCCTCAGCCCCTCAGCCCCCTCAATCCTCTCAGACCCCTCAGCCCCTCAGCGCTCCGCACTCAGTCCTTCAGTCTCCTCAGGTCTCCGCCCTCATCCTCTCAGACCCCTCAGCGCTCCGCCTTCAGTCCCCGCCCTCAGTCCCCCAGCGCTCCGCCTTCAGCGCCGAGTGTCACGGCGGCAGCCCCGGCGTGGGTTTGGTGCCGGCCGCGGCTGGGTCCTCGGGCTGGCCCCTAGCTCCGGAGCGCGGGCAGGGCACAGGCAGTAGGAGCGACGCCGGGGGCGGAGGGGCGGGGTGGGGCAGGGTGAGGCGGGACCGGGCTGCGCACGCCCAGGCCGAGCCGATTCCCTCAGAACCGCTCGGCGCTGGTTTTCTCCTTATGGCGGGCCGGGCGCCGCTGTCCGTCCTCCTCCTCCTCGGGCTCCTGTGTAGCCCCTGGGGCAGGGCTGCGGCCTCCTCGCAGGCCGTGACGGCCCGGCTGGCAGCGAAGTGGCCGGCGACCCCGCTGCTGCTGGAGGCGAGGTGCGTGTGGCCTCCCCTCCCGCTGGGGCCGCGGAGCAGCGGCGAGGCCTCCCCGGGTGTCTGGGAGGGGCGGGAGGGGGAGAGGCCCCTTCTCTCGGCGGGGTCACCGCGGTTCTCTGTCGCAATCTGCGCTCGCTTGGCGTGAGGCTGAAGTGATTGCGCTGTGTGAAGCGTGGGCAGCGCGGACAGGCTCTCCCCGAGTTCTTCGTGCGCTAGAAATGGCTTTTTACACGAGAAAATACCGTGGGCCAAGCTACGTGATTCCCGCCTCCCGCTGAGTGGGAGTCTGTGTCTCTTCAGCTCACCCCGCTTAGTTTTCTGGTGAAGTAATTAACTATGCAGGTTAGGTGAGCATGAGAAGCTGTAGTATTAAAATAGTTAAATATTAAATAGCTGTAGTATTAAAATATAACTTTTTTGTGTGTGTGTTTGTGGCTCCCCTACCGGTTTGGTTTAAAATGTTTGTTGCTTTGTTTTCAAACTTCGGAAGGGAGAAATGCAGGCTTCTGAATCAGAAAAAAAGTGCTTCTGAAATCAAAGGAGTGGCAAACTTCCCAAGTGAGGATCAGAAAACCCACTGGTGTTAGCAAGTAGATCTTTTTGGCAGACCCAAGGAGGAAAAACAGCAGCTGATGTGCCCTTGAGAAAAAAACACAAAGCTGAAAAGCGTTACCAGTAAAGAATGGTAGATGGAATGAAGCAAACGTTGCTTTTTGTGCCTGATAAGAATGAACCTGACTTTGAAAGTGTTCCAGAGACTGGGGACATCTCTTGCATAGCAAACTAGGTGATATAATCAGCAAGAGCCTGTAGTTTAATTAAAAGTATAATGTGACAGAGTGTTCTTATTTGTGTATTTAGCCACTGTTAAATACAGCTTGTGTGCTGGATTGACTTTATTGTAATTTATGCATGCATATTGGAATACCTGTGGAAAAACAAAGTGAAAAAATGTGTTAGAGAACAGTCTGCTCCTTTGCAGCTCTGATTGTTGAGCTCAGATTGGTAGCATTTTGTTCAGATTTTCTTTTAACCGAAGCACACCACCACTCTGCTTGTATTTTTTGTGGTAGATGGTCATTGAACACTTTGCTGCTGCCGGGTATTAGTTGCTTTAACCAAGTGAAGCTTTGTGCTGTGGTACATCTTTGGGCAGAGCCAACCTGTGGACACTTCTGTTTTGTCTTTAAACAGTGAATTCATTGCAGAAGAGGGCAATGAGAAGTTCTGGCAGTTCCTGGAGACAGTACGGGAGCTGACAGTGTACAAGAAAGGAGGTGAGTGAACCAGGGTCCTGCTTTATGTGGCTGCTGGAATGCAGGGTGTTGGAGGGAGGTCTCCAGCCAGCTTTGTGTCCACTCTGTGTGCAGCACACTGCCAGGCTTGGGGAGGAACTGGAAATGCAAGAGGTGTTACTTTGCGTGAACATGATAAGAAATTCCTGCAATTTTCATTTCTTTAGCAAAACCAAGTTACAAAACAGAGAAAATTGCTCTTTAAACTTGCTGCTCCTTGTAGCTCTCAAAAGGTTCATTTTCAGCACAGAGTGAAGGTAAGTAGCTAGTTCCCTGCCAACTCATTGTAACTGGAGTGTTTACTGTCTTCCCAAGTGGCTCTGTTTATATATTGAATTTTCAGCAGCCTCTTAAACATACACTTGAAAAAAAAAAAACAACCCAACACACTCATATATTAAAAGGAAAACTATCTGAAAAACTATAACAGTATATTACATAACAATAATCAAATGACAGATTGTATTCTAGAAGACTACACATTATTCACAACTAAATTAGGTATTTCTGATGTACATATCAGCATTAATGATTCAAGAGGAATCAGTTGCAGGAGCAGGACAGTTCTGTAACCATCATGCAAATAGAACAAAGCATTCCCTCTCTGACATCTTGTTTGAATGGCCAGTGACTGCTTGAACTGCTGTTCCCTGGGATCTCTAATTCCATGGCTGGTCTGTAAGTCCAGATGTACACCTCTGTGCAGTTGGAACAATCCCCATCCTTCAAAATAATGATCCCATCACCCTGTCTTATGACTCATTATGTCCTTTATGTTGACTCTCCCTAATCCTGTGCCTTATTACTTTGAATTCTCCTATGGGCCAGCATTATAGATGAATTTTATGCTGATTTTCCATGGGATCTGAAGATCTGTGATACAGACCTTTCCTTTTGTGACCCTCATGATAATATGTTAATTATTTTGAACCTACTGTGATGAGATACTGCAGTAGTTGGTAGGTAGTAAATGTTGGTGTTCATATCTGAGTCTGCTCAGGTAGTTCTTGCAGTAGCCAGTCTAATCATTTTGGCTCCAGGTGCTGAGGGAGCTACTCAGCTGACAAATTTAGGTGTCTTTAGAGTGACCTAAATAGCTTTTCAGGTTTTGTTGGCTATTAGGCTTTATCTCTTGCCTAGAACAGAAATTTTCAGGTACATAGCTCATACACCTGTGATTGGATATCTGGAGCTGTATCCTATTAATATTGTGTCATTTAGTTATTTTACATCAGCTTGGTTAATTAATGTAGTGGTAATGTGCTATCATGCAGCATTTTATGACCAAAGCATCTGTTCCTCCACGGTTCTCTTTAATATCCTAAGAAATTTATTACGACTTTGACTTTATGATGACTTTTTGTGTTGAAATCTGCCTGGAGGGCAAGTAGTTACCAAAGTTTCAAGGGGCAAATAAGTGAAGATCATCTGCAGAACTGCAACCATGGCTCTGTTTGCAAGAGCCTTAAAAAAAAAGGACAAAAAAAAAAAAAAGTAGCACTTACCCCAAGGTGAGGGTTTCTCAGTTTCATTATCTAGCACAGGTGCCACATGATAACACAGCATTTATGGATAAATACTAACTTTTTTCTCTTTTTTTTTTTTTTTCACAGATACAGAGCATTCCTATTACAATTTAATCTTGAAGAAAGCAGGACAATTTTTATCCAATTTTCAAATCAACCTGTTGAAGTTTGCACTTTCCATACGGGTATATTCTCCAACTGTTCAGATGTTTCAGCAGGTGACTATTATCTATTTGGTACACCATTTTATGTAGTATTGTGGATGCAGAGTAAAGTATGTTTGTTATGACATATATGTGGAGTAAAGGCTGAGATTTCAGCTTGTGGGCAGGATTTCTTAGCCCTCTCCTTACAGAACATAAGTGGCATTTTCTGAAGCATGACTGCACTTGATAGACAAGACTACATTTCACAAAGGTTATAGTCTTAAATCTTCTAGTATTTCCATTACTGCTTTCCCATGGTCCCCATCCTGAATGAGCTCAATGAGGAACACAATTGGATGGCAGCTATGGGGCTGTTTTAATCCAGGGCTATGAGTTTCAGCTGAAGTGCAATCAGAGCATTCTGGCTGAGTGTAATTGTTGGAATGTTAGATTGCAGCTGAGGAGCCCCCACCAGAAGGCTGCAGTGCATTTGTGGTTATCCATGAGAAGCACACCTGTAAGACTAATGAAATTAAGAAGCTGCTGAAGAAGGCTACTAAGAGGTAAGTGTAATGATCTCTTTTAAGAGGAAAAAGAGATTTCTAAAGAGAAAACATGTATTACTGCACATATTGCCATTTTATCTTCTACCTGATAAGCCCACAAATCCCTGTTCACTGGATTTTTAAAGGCATACCCATTTAAAGTACATGCTATTTGATGAAAAGATTTACTTTTGGGTTTGAAATATTTTTGATGTTTATTGTTACGAAAGTTCACCAATTATGAATCCAAGTAGGATTGAAAAATAAAATAATAGATATTTCCTCCTCCAACCACATGGATAACTTTATATTTCTTCCTGTTTGTTTTGACTGTGCCATACTAAAACAAAAATTCAGTGTAAAATCTGTACAGTCTTGTCATTTAAGGCATCTGAGACAGTACTTCTGCTGACAGATCTTTCTGTGTAGTCAGTGCTGCTGCATTTAAGGTTTTCTGCAAGGGCTTGTCAGAGTGGGAGAGGAGACTACCTCAGATGGCATCACCTTTCCTTGGCCTAGACTTTGCACCTCTTGAGCTTTTCTGTGAAATAAAATAGGTAGAACCTATCAAAGTGATCAAATAGTAACAAAGCAAAATGTATAATCTATTAAAAATAAATTAAAAATAAATAAAATGGATGTATGTATTTTTAAGACCTGTATGTAACATACTTTTGAGATTTTTCCTGCAATGGTCATGGTCACCATAATGTACATTATGTGTCTGTACCCTCAGCTGCTTGATGGGTATTTGTAGAACCGAAAATAATTTTGTAGGCCATATTTATTGGATTTTGCTTTCTATGAAATATATATTTAAAAAAAACAAACAACAAACTAAACTTTGAAAAACTTACAAAATTGTCTCTTTGGAGGTGCTTGCTCCTGAAAATTTTTCATGCTAGCTGTGTGATTTGTGGTGTTGTGTGAGTCAGTGGATACAATTACAAGTTCATTGTCTCTTTCATAAGCAAAATATTTGCAGAAACAATGTCTAGTTTGCAATCTCCCATTTTTAACTGTTACTTTCTGCCTAACAAAAGTCCCTTTCTTAAGTTATTTAAAAAGCCAAAATACAGTACAAATTATGTATTCTTCTGGTCATACATTAAAGCATCGTGGGACTAATATTTTGTCACAAGGTCTGAGTATACTCTGGGTAGAACTGGACTCAGCACATTCTCTTTTCTGGAGATGTGGTCCTCAAGTTGACAAGATTCTGGAAAATCACCACACTCAACAGCAGAGTGCTGAAGTATTCAGAATTGAAAGGGTTGAACTCACAACCAAACTGAAATTATTTCTACTGCATTATTCTTGTGGTTTGGATAGTTTTGGGTGCACCAATCACATGACAACCTTCAGAGCTGCAGGAACAAAATCCTGATAAATTTCCTCTCCTCCCTGCTCCAGAAGTAGTTGCATCACTCAAATATTTACACTTCCTAGAGCTAAAGAAAAACATGTTCATCTGCAGGTAACTAACTGCAGGAACTGGTTAGCAAGTGCTAAACTCCACATTCATGTGTTGGTGGCTTGGTTTTTTTAATCCTTTTTTTCTGCCCAGCTGCTGTCCCTTCCCTTCCAGGCAGCCTTCTCAGAATCTCTTATGCAGAAATTTAATTATCTTTCAGCTCTAAGCATAAGAGAATCAATTCCTTCTGACTGCTCCACAGTGTCAAAGAGGAGCAGAGAATGGAGGCTTATAATGGATTTAGAAGGGCTGAAAGCTGTAATTCTCAATCCAGGGTTGTTAGCCCTGGGCAGTTACCTCACTGCAGCACTTCAGGTGGTAGAAAAAAACTCCCTTGAGACTGTCAGTGTTCAAGAAAGTCCCTGCAGCACTTGGTATGCATCTTTTGAGAAGAAGAGGCATTCTTTTTCTATACCTAGGTGACTAAGAAGACAAGGTCCCTTGAGTTAGGTTTCCAACTCTTTGTGACTGTGGCAATTCCTGCCTCTCCAGCTGTGAGGAGGAGGTTGCACAAGCCATATCTCATGTGTATGCTTCCACTGGGACAACCCTGGGTCTGCTCTTGAAGAGAAGAGCCCTTATTCAGGAGTTGTCTCACTCCCCAGGGTGCCCTGCTGTGCCTTGTGCTGTGCTGGCCAGGGAAACTTCCCTGCTCTTTCTGAGACACATGGCTGCACACATCCAAAGGGATCTTGAACCACACCCTCCTCTTGACTCCCCCTAGAACTGTGCTCCTTGCACACCTACCAGGCTGGTGTAGGGTGTTGGTGTGAAGGTCCTGAGCAGCATGGTACAAATGGGCCCTGCTTTGCTGGAGAGTTTGGAACAGATGCTCTCCAAAGGTTGTTTGCAGTGTAAATTACTCTTATTTTATATTGAATTTCCCTTCATCACAGAACCTGTAGTGTGTGGTGCTCTGCTCACAGCTTTCCAGTGTGAGCTTTCTGTGAGCATCTGTGACATATTCTGGGCTCAAGAGTGTCTGAAGGTGCTCTGGGGAGGTGTGGAGGGAGTTACTGGTCTTCCAAGTGTGACCATGTGAAGGCAGTCTTGAAAAGGAAGTATTCTCATCAACAGCACCTTGAGATCTCTCAGTCCTCTGTTAATTTTCCGTCTTTCTCATCCCCAAAAAAATGTTTGCAGGTCATCTAAGAAATCTTTTCAGGTATAGAAAAAGTCACTTTTTGAGATGTGGCTTTTAGTAGGCATGGCACATGGTCAGAAAACTCTGAAAAATGAACTACATTTTGTCTGATGGTGTGTCCATGAGTTTCCCACTCAGTTTACAGGAGTGATAGCATCTTCCTCAAACTTCACTGCACTTCCCTCTGTTGTTCCCTGATTGCTTTGTCCAACTGTAATAGATTTAATGTATAATTTACATTAAAAGCTAAAATGAAAAGCTTCAAGCTGTAATTAACAGTTGCAGCAAATCTCAACGGGCTATACGTGTCATTTGTGTTGGGATTTGATAATGTTTATTAAAAGTATTTATAATTGATGCTGATTTCTCAGTTTCTTAGCCTGCAGTTTGCAAATGTGGAGTTGTGAGTTGGTTTGTGAGCAATCATGGTTATTTTGTGATGGTTCTAACATGTCTTGTGTACTTGTAACATACAAGCCCTTGCTAGTATTTTCCATCACGATGTGGCAAAGCTGCCACTGTTTGAATTGGGTTTTAATTTGTTTTAATACATAATGCCACCATGGTTTGCTTTTCAAACCAGACCCAGGCCGTATCTTTTTAAGGGAGATCATAAATTCCCAACTCTCCAAGAGGATGCACCAGTGGTTGTTCTTTATGCAGAAATGGGTACAAGAGACTTTGCCCAGTTCCACAAGATCCTGTCAGAGAAGGCCCAGCGGGAGGAGATAGTTTACGTTCTCCGGCACTACCTTCAGGTATGCACTGAAAATTAACTGATCACATCTTCCTCTTCTCTCATTATTTTCCTTGCTTTTGGGCAAAACACTTTCTAGATATTTCTAGATGTATTTTTCTGTGTGTATTTGACAAAGGGTTATTATATATATATATATTTAGGCAAATTGCATCATGTGAGATGAATATTCTAATCTTAAAACCTTCTAGGTGAAGTGATCCACCTAACAGAAAATCTGAAGCTGAGAATACACAATAATATCATCTGAGCCTGCATGCAGACACTGTTTACATCATTGATGGATCTTGAAACGTCACATTTTTGGTGACATGTCTGGTTTTTGCCAATGTGCAAAGACCTTGGGTGACTCTTGGTGCAGCAGACTGAACGTAGGAGTAAAAAGAATGAGAGAAATGGGAAGTAGAAGAGAAACTTGAGCTGAAAAATAGTTAATCACACTTAAAATTGTCTATATTCTTAGTATAACCTCATATATTCATAGGAATACAGGAGCTTGGGTTATCAGTCATCATCATTGACCAGTTTTCTGAAGCATGCACTCCACAGTGGCAGTATTTTACATGTGGTGCTTCTGAATGCTCTCCCTTTCTTCCCTGAAACAAAGCAAATACCACTACATGGAGCTATGTTGTCCCCAGTCTTGATGATAGGAAGATTTCTGTAATTTATATTCAAAGTACAGCTCTTAAATAGTGTGGCTAACATGAGAATAACCAGATGGAGTGGAAGGTTGCTGTGATTTATGGAGACCAAGCATCTCAGGGAGCTGAAATCCATGTTATTTGCTCACAGGAATGAAATAGTGAGTTTGAGGAAACTAATCTTACATTTTAAGTTGTGTGGGTTAGAGTTTTTACTGTACTTTATGTTCTTTTATGCACTTTTATTTCAATTAAATATCTACATTCTCATTGCTCTGTCTGGTTTATGCACCATGGGCCCCTCAAATGCAGTCTGCCTTCCTGCATATTCTCTTCAGACTGCTCTCCCCTTTTCTTCCTTGGTTCCCCCTGAAACAAATTCTTCCTCTTTTCTTATGTTAAATGCCAGAAGGGGGAGCCTTGGGAGCAGAAGAGGTGCAGTCTTCCCCTGTCATCATTCTTGCTGGTGTCACTGAGCCTGCTGGAGAGATAGTGTTGACACCTTTCTTCCAGACATTTCTTTCAAAGAGTCAGTCTGATGCAGAAATAGAGAATTTCCTCCTAATGTGCTTAAAAATTATAAAGAAATGAGTAAGAGTTTAAAATGTGATTTGTAAGATTTCAGTAATTGCATTGGGTGCACAAGCTCTGCTTGCTGTAGTCCTCCTCCTGATATTATCCTCCTCCTTTAATAGTGTACTGTGCTTTTGGTACCTTGAATCACAAATTGAAGGGTGAATTTAAGTGTTGGCTGTCATAACATTTTCCAGTGACAGTATTAGATTATTGTGGATCTCCTATAAATACATTTTTTTAAGTTACAGTTTTTGTTATGCTAATATCATCAACAGAAACCAAGTTCCAGAAAAATGTATTTATCTGGATATGGTGTAGAACTGGCAATAAAGAACACAGAATACAAAGCAGTAGATGACACACAGCTTAAAGGTATATGTTATTTTTATTATTACAATATCTTATTGGAGATACTATTAAAATGTGTTACAGTCTTCAGTTGTAAAGTCATTCTGATGCCAAAATGTGAGTGCATGAGTATAAATCTAAGAGAAATTACATCTGAGAATGGCAACTTTCTAATTGTGTGTTTCTGTTAGCTGTTTTATAATTCATAAGAACTTAATACATCAGTAAATTGCTTATATTGTCTAACGTACTGTGTTCAGGAGCAAATGAGACAAAAGAAGAGGAAGATGATGATGAAGAGGAAAGTGATGTACAAGGATTTCTCTTTGGCACATTGGAGTGAGTTGTTGTAATTAAACTTTTGCATTTGTTGCTGAAACCAGAACCAAAAATAATTATTTTTTATAGAAGAGGTGAAATTCATGTTGGAAATTACTTTGCCATTGGTGAAAATCCTGATTTTTACTTTTTGTGCGTGTGTATCTTGGGAATGTAAAAATGCAGCAGTTGTTTATTCTGTTCAGCTTATTACTTTTAATTTCTGATTTATCTTAGAATACAGTAGTATTACTGTAAATTTTTATCAAGTAAAGAAAAATCCCTCTGGGCAACAATCACAAAAACTTAGAGCACCATATTTTCATGTTTATATATCTACAGTTTGCTGCTAATTGCAGTTTCATTTCATTAAAATCAAAATGTTGGCTTTTTTTTTCCTGTTAAACAGGGAAAAAAAGGTAAAAATCATCAAGGTACATTTGTAAATAGGCAGTAAAAGCAGTAATTGAAGAGCTTGAGGCTGGTTGACTCCTTCACAGGGGGGTTCTAAGAGAATCAACTACATTTGTCATTTTCTTACTTGGAATAGACCTAGAAAAAAAGGCATTTTCTGTCTTTGCTTCCCTTTTCAGCTGATTATACTTTCTTTGAGGAACCTGGACTATATTTATTTCCAGAACAAGAGTCTTCATGAATGTTTTTAATAGTTGTCAGTAATATAATTGGAAAAATAAACCCAGATATTGATGGGTCTCATTGATTTTGTCTTTCTTTTTTTCTTTTTTTTTTTTAATGTTTTCTTATAGAAAGATGCATCCTGATCTGAAAAATAATCTGAAAGAGTTTAAAAAACATCTAATTGAAACTGCTAACAACATGGAACCACTGAAGGCTTGGGAGCTACAGGGTATGTATTGCACTCTCTGAATTAACACAGTACTCTGTTTTTGCTTTAAGTTGTATTAACATGATGGTAAAAGCTCCTTAAAAAGAGACATGTGGTCTCTTGTACTACTGGCATAATCCCACCTGATGACTTGTCTGGTTGTTTTCATTGTGTTTTTGTAAACTTATAAATCACATGTACAATGTGTATACTCAACATGATGGAGCAGGACTCTCATTTCCAACTTTGAAGTCCAGGTGGTTTTGACTTTAATTTTTACTTCATCATTGTCTGCAATGTGTAACTGACCCATACAAATTGTCAGTAGGGAGTGTGTATATGGAACAGTTTTCTGAGCATTAATTGAGAATTATAATTCCAGTTGGTTTGGGTTTTTTTCCTTTTTTTCTAGATCTTAGTTTTCAAGCAGCTGCTCAAATTATGTCTGCCCCTGTTTATGATGCCCTAAAGGTAATGAAAGACATAGCTCAGAACTTCCCAGTAAGAGCCAGGTATGACACTGCAGCTTGCTTTTCTAATACTGCTTTTGTGTTTGCACTGGAATTTCCTGTCAGTAATGCAGATTTTTAAATGCCTGAAGCAGAATTATTCTGAAATAGCAACATACCAGATTATACTTAGAGTAGCATCAGAAAATGTGGCTTTTCATTAGCAGGTAGTGGAAATGTACATAATGTTGTGCTGCAAGGCCAGTTCTGGTCTCTTGAAGGACAGAAAAAAAGCCAGTTTGAAGTGTATTAGGTGACATTTAAATCACTGATTTAAAAAATCATTAAATTATTACATCCCACTCCAACTCCTGCCATGTATTTCTGGCATAAGAGCAAAATTTACCTACTCTTCAAATGTTTTGTTTTAATGGGTGAAAGTCTAAGAAGACTTCAGAATTTAAAAAAAAGGGGAATTGCAGAATGCTGATCTAGCATGTCATTTTAATATGAGAGTAGAAAACATGCTGACAATATTACTTTGACTAAACCTAGCCTAAATTTGAAACCTGAGTTTACTAGAGTAACACAGAACAAAATATTGGTTTTGAAAAGAAAATATTTATGACACAGAATTACCCTTCTTTTTAAGTCTAAATTACAACATTCTTCAATTAAAGTGCTTTGGATATGGTGCTAAAATACAGATTTCATATGATTTAATGCTTTTAATCAATACTGTGGTGCAGTGACACTAGCATTTGATTTTTTACAGGTCACTGACCAGAGTGTCTGTAGGCAGGAAAATGCGGAAGGAAATAGAAGAAAATCAGAAGGTTTGTTGTTATTTCTTGAGCTACTATCATATTACTGCTTTTGGAGATTTTTCCTAGTTTAGCAGCTCTCACGTGGTTTCTTGGGGAGACAGAGAGCTAGTTCTTTTACTAGATAGAAATCACTCCTATCATTCCATAGATTAAATACATTAACTATAAGAGAAACTTGGGCACCTATCAGTGATGCTGAAGTGTTCAGTCCTGGTCTTTGATGCCTGAATGTTCCCTGCATCAAAGCTGTTAGAGCCAGGGGATGCTCTTCTGAACTACCAATGCCTGGCATCAAAATGGGATCACCAGCCCAGCCATAATTCAGCTCCTAGTGCTGTACTGAAGCTTTTGAAAAACTTTTAGATGCCACTGGTGTGGAAGAGATTTGATGTGTCTGTTCTTCAGAATGACTTGAAATGTTTTGTGTCCATATGATGTTGATATCTGTTAGTATTTATCTATGTGTGTTAGGTGACATATGCCTAAATAACTTCCCAGGGCTTTTTGCTTTTTAGCATTTGAATGAAATGCTTGGAATCCAACCTGGAGAAGCACGTTTATTTCTAAATGGCCTTCATATTGACCTGGATTTTCATGATCCCTTCAGGTGAGATGGAACATTTGGTTTGAAGATGACAGGGTTACTAAGAATTCTGGAGAAGTTGTTCTTATGGTGCTAGATAATCTCATCTGGTACATTTTGGGGGCCAGAAAGTGCTCCAGTAGAGAGAATACTGATTTACAGTGGGTTTGCTTTGAATATGAGCATTGACTAAGTAGCTGAAAACACATTTTTCTCTTGGAATATGTCTTCTAATTTGCTTAGAATGTTACAAATCACCATGTAAAATTAATTTGCAACTGGAAGGAATTCAACTCGTATGTATTAAAAAAGGGGAAAAGCACTTTATAAAAAGCAATTTGAGTGTTTTCACATTCCTATTTCTTAAAAATAATAAGAAAAAAGACATTAAATTTAGATGCACAACACCTTGAGTAGTTTTTGTCAATACTGTGAATCTTTAATAAGAAAACTGATCCTCTCAATAATAGTCTTTGAAATATTATTTCTTTTTGTGTTATGACACCAGTTTTGTGTATATGTTATGCATTTTGTCTTCCTGACAAAGTATCTTAGAGACTCTTAAACTGGAAGGAAAAGTGATGCATGGCCTTCATGAACTTGGAATCAAAGAGGAGATGCTCAGTAGATTTATGAGGCTGCAGGTCCATGCCACAAATGACAGTTATGCACTAGATATTCGTCACTCTTCAATAATAGTAAGCAGCTACTTATTTACATATTTTATTTGATAATGCTCTGTATAAGACATTCTCCATATTTATTTTTTTTTTGGTAGTGTTATCAAAATCCTAAATAAGTAGTTTAAAAAGTTTTGGAGCATGATATTCCTTCAATATATTTTAGGAGTAATTTTCTCTATCCTATATTTCATAAAAATTTTAAGATATTGGATGTTTAAAAGAAATGAGGGATGTGTGTAAGAGTAGATTGCACTTCTAGAATTTGACTTTACAGCAATTCAGCTAGATATGTGTTTGTATTATGCAAGGGTGTACTTGATAAGTGAATTGTGGGCAACCAAATTATTTTATTTCTAATTCTCCAGTTACTCTTTTTCCCCTTATTCAAAATTTATACAGTTTTCATTACAAATGTTGTATGCCAGTGGAAAAGGCACTGGAATGCTGGTTTTCTTCACCTGAAAGAACCAGATTTCACCCTTCTGTTTGCCAAGTATAGACAGGCTTGCACAGAAAACAGAGGAAGGACAATTTTTCCATATATTAATGAGTTAGATTTATCTAAAGTGCTTCTGTGGTTATGGCTCCATACTGTATTTGTCTTACAAGATGGTTTTGCTGTGTTACACACATCTGGCTGATAGGTAATTATCTGTGCAGGTTGTTTCCACACTCAGTAAAGTGGATTTGCATCCTGATACAAGTTGTCCATCCATTAATAATTCTGTCATGTACTGCAAATAAGAGAGAATGTTTTACCTCTTTTAGGCTTTCTGTGCATTAAAAAATATCTTTATGCTCATCATTTTACTCATCATTTCATGTGCATTTTTGTAACTGGCTGCCTTTTTTGTGTCAGTGGGTTAATAACCTAGAGCAAGAGCCCAGCTACAGCAGGTGGGCTGTGAGCTATCAGGAGCTGCTGAAGCCCACCCTGCCCACAGCTCTGCAGCACATCCGGCGCCATCTCTTCAACTTGGTAAGCTTGCAGAGCTTGTGTTCACCACTGATGGCACAGTCACTGCATTGCTGTGTGCACACAGTGTACTGGAAACACACATGCTCTGCTCATGTTGAGAGGTTAGAATTGTGTTGATGTCTGCTAAATCAGCTATTGCTGGAGGAGATTGCATTGGAAGAGACAGTAAGAGGTTTGTGCCTAAAAGATTTGATCTACGCTTCAAGCTGCAGTAAGTGAAAGAGGGAATACAGAGGTATTTGGGACAGGAAGGAAGCATTGTTTCCCAGTGCTCCATTTTTTAATTACAGCTTTAAGACAGTATATTCTCTTTATTTTAATTTGCTTTTCACAACAGAAGAGAGTTAGTTGTAAGAAGTAATAATCAGCATTAAATCCTTTTTAATTCTATATCAAAGTCATTAAGTAAAACCAAGTATTGGCAGAACCTTTCAAAAGAGACTGCTGATGTCACATGGTTTGAAGTTTGATAAATGGTTAAATCCTGGTATTTGGTCCAAATCAATTAATTCTGAAGTTATTTTCATTTATACTCTTAATGATTTTTTTACAATGAATGCTCTAGGAAATTGCAAACAGTTGGGACACACGGAGCCTTCGGAAACTTCTGCTCCTATCTTAGAATTTATATCTAAAAAGAAAACCAGACATCAAGACTAAATACTGGCTGTATAATAAGTCTCTCTTCTTAGGTACTTTTTGTTGATCCTGTCCAAGAAGATACAGGTGATTATATGAAGCTGGCAGAATTACTCTATCATCACAATGTACCACTTAGGTAAGGAAAACTGAAAGTCTTAAGAAAACATGTAAAACAAGGTTGCTTTCCTTTTTAATTCTTCATCTTCTCCTAGTCAAAGATGTGAATTCAAATGAGTCCAATTCAACAACATTCCAATCAGACACTTTGCTTACCTACTTGTATTGAGCTTATACTATGTCAGTGTTAGAGTGTGGTTGAAACTGATTTTGTTTCAAATGTGTCATCTCTTTTTGTTTGCTTATAGAATTGGGTTGGTTTTCATTGTAAGTACAAAAGAAGAAATTGATGGAAATGAAGATGCTGGAGTAGCTCTTTGGAGAACTTTTAATTACATTGCAGAGGAATATGACACCTCTCAAGCCTTTACATCAATAATTAATGTGAGTTCTTGCACAAGAAATCACTTTTGTTAATTGCTCATTACCTTTCTATATAGTTAGGATTTGTGACAACATGATCCATTTGCATTTACTTGGAGTGAAGGATTAAAAACATGCCTAGCATTAATGTCTTGTAGAATGATAGGGATAATACTTTCCTATTCTGATGTCACTTGCTCTTGGAAGTATACCAATCTCTGCAGGGTTTCTTCAGGAATGAAAAAGGTAGATGCTGCCTTACAGCTTTTGCTGTTTTGCTGTGAAAATGATTGTGTTATTTGTGTTAACCTGATGAGTTTGTGCTCTGTGGCTCATGGAGTGCTGCTGTTTTAATACCACGTTGGCAATCCTGTAAGCTTTGCAATGCTCCTGGTTGTTCTCTAGCACAGAAAGTGAAACAGGGTGAAATAAGTTCTCTTTTGATCATGCTTCATTGAGCTGTTCTTGGGTGTAGAAAACAGAAATGTTCCAGGCTTGTGGCTTAATGAATGAGAGAGGTTTGTGGTGAGAGAATGCAATTTCATGTGAAGACAGGGATTTCAGAGGTGAGAGATGAGCAAGGAGCAAGGTGAACGTTCTCTGTGATGTTTATATAAGCAAAATTTTATCAGAGAATATGCTATTAATACAACATTTTTCTTACTGTTGCTTTCTCTTATTCTGTTCAGTGCCTAGAGACTAATGTGGATAAACTCAGGTTAAGATGAAAGGAACTGGAGTAACTGGGAGTGCCTTGGAAGAGAAGTAGAAAGCCACAGGTGTTAGGAGCTGACACGTGGTGTTACTATTAGCCACCATCAGAGCACAAAATACCAGCTTACAGTGTGCTTTTTAAGATGTGTTTTTCTATTTACTTTGTTTCATAATACAAAAAGGAGGGGGTGATAAATATAATTCAAGGTAATAAAACCAGAATCAATAAAGTACAAGTTTGATATATTCAGAGATAGAGAAATTTATTGTTCCTCATTTGAAAAGAAATGGATTTAATAGGTTTGACTTAATTTCTCTTGTTTGATGAAAGTAATAAAATCTTAAGCTGTGAAATAGTATTGGTGAGGAAAAATTATCACTGCAGGAAAGAGTATCACTGACTAATATAGACTTGGATTCATCCCATACTGATTCAGTAAACTACCTGTGGCTTACAGAAAGTTTATAGAAAGAATTTGAAGTTTATAGAAAGAATTTAAATCCTTCTCTAAACAGTGGGGAGAAAGAATCTTTCACATTGAGGTCACAGAAGTTTATTTCCTTTGCTGCTGCAGAGTTAGACCAAAGGTATGATACCAGATTGATCAGAACAGTGCTCTGATGAAAAACTTCACATATGTGTGATCATGGCAATTAGTAAAGCAGTGTAAGAACTGCAGCACAGCAGTAAAACAATGTAAAAAGAACCAATATAACATTTACTAGAGCAATATGAAAATCATGTTTCTTTACTGTTGTTGTTTGTTTACTGTTACCAATTTAAAATTTTTCTTGACAGCTTCTTCCTTTTTTTTATATTTGTTATTTTTACAGATGTACCATGAAGTGAAAGATGGGAATGTTCTAACAGTAAGAGATGTGAAAGCTGTTCTTAGAAGAGAATACCCACATGCTGATGTGCAGAGTCTGCTCTCTGCTCACTCCAGCTATGATGAAGGGAGGAAGGTAAGTTGAGAGCAGCATGGTGAGAAATACTGAGCACACTGTGTTGCATTTGCTCAGCTGAAAGCTTGCTACATGTTAAAGCAAGAAAAGACACCAAATTTGAGTTAAATTCTCTTTATCCACCATTCAGTCATTAGCAGAAATATGGAAAGGGTTTCTGCATCCTTTCTCAAGATGTGGAAATGTGTTCTTGGCTGCTGCATTCAGGAGCACAAGGGTTTGTTCTAAGCACACAAGGGATTTTTCTAGTAAACTTGTCAAGAGGTCTCACTTGTACTGCAGAAGTTCTTCACCTGTATCTTCTGCATGAGGAGCTGAAGCCTCCCTTTACCTTGTTTCCTTTAGCTGTACTTTCTAGTTGTCATTTCCTTTGGGAAAGAGCTGTGGATTTTGATTTAAAGGCTGTACACAAGACATAATTGTATTGGTAATTGATGATGTAGACAATTTTCTGCTAAAACAAATATAAAACCCCCATTTTCTTTCGTATGACTTCGGTCATGTCATCTAGAAAATCCTGTGTTTCCAACACACACCATCCATTTTTTTTAATCTCCTTTAGAAATGTATTGTGACATATATTTCTGATCTGCTCAGGCAGGAGCAACCTTTTACAGGAAGACTGGCCTGGGCCCACTGCCCCAAGCTCTGTTTAATGGTGTGCCCTTGAACAGAGGAGAGATGGGTGCTGCCAACTTAGAGACAGTCATTCTCCAGAGGACCATTGACACCACCAGGTTCTTCCAGAGGGCAGTGCTCATGGTATGTGTGACATGTCTGAATCAATGCAGCATGGAAGATGTGGCACTGAATTGTTCAAGTCATGTTAATCTGTTTGTAAGAGTGTGGCTTGAAATTCATAATATTACAGCTGAAATTGTCACATGAATTTGTTTGGAAACAGTATATTTAGATTATACAAGATGGAAGGATTAACAAAGCATATAGTAATTCTATGGAATTTTTCAACCAGAATGCACTGCAGTTATTAATTGAAAAATATATATCTCATATTTTGAAGCATTGTCTGTGTCTTATTTATACATTTTTGTCTTGAGATTGTCCATAGCTTGGTGTATAAAGAAGCTTTAAGATCAGTTAAACCAAGTATTTGTACAATCATTTCTGCTTGCCTTGAAACTATAGAAGTACATTTAGTTTTGTTTTTTTCTTTTACTACAGGGTTTGTTAAATGATCATATGAATGCAGTGGATTTTCTTATGGATCAGC
The DNA here is from genome assembly GCA_025447755.1 of Corythornis vintsioides. Taxonomy (NCBI): domain Eukaryota; kingdom Metazoa; phylum Chordata; class Aves; order Coraciiformes; family Alcedinidae; genus Corythornis; species Corythornis vintsioides. The sequence continues at coordinate 393 of JAOEGS010015698.1, read as the reverse complement.
ACAATGTAGTTTCCCATGTAAACCCCATTATTCTTGGGGCAGAAAGAAGATACATACATTTCAGATCCACACCTGGTAACTGCTTTTCTTGGACTGGATATTGTCTTTTTTTTTTTTTTTTTTTCTTATTTTTTTCCTCTTTTTTTCATGTCTAATCTGTTGTGGTTTGTGTTTTGCAGTTCCATTTGATGTGGAAGACTTCTCTACTTTCTCCTTTTTGGACTCACAGGATAAAAGTGCTGTCATTTCAGATAACATGAAGTATTTAACAAAAAAGGGTATATTCATTTTCTGTATGGGTTATATATATGGGATAATTAGATAGATAGATAGATAGATAGATAGATAGATAGATAGATAGATAGATAGATAGATAGATAGATAGATAGATAG
>JAOEGS010015697.1:7181-24093 GCA_025447755.1 Corythornis vintsioides | reverse complement strand
CTCAGCTTGGTGTCATCTGCGAACTTGCTGATGGTGCTCTCAATCCCATTGTCAGTATCATTAATGAAGATATTAAACAATATAGGTCCAAATACAGACCCCTGAGGGACTCCACTTGTTACTTTTCTGCATCTGGACATCGAGCCATTGACCACCACCCTCTGGATGTGACCATCCGGCCAATTCCTTATCCACTGTACAGTCCACCCAGCAGATCCCTATCTCTCCAACTTGGAGAGTAGGATGTTGTAGGGGACTATGTCAAAAGCCTTGCATAAGTCCAGATAGATCACATCAACAGGTTGTCCTTTGTCCATGGAGTCATATTATCATAGAAAGCCACTAAATCTGTCAGGTAGGACCTGCCCTTGATGAAGCCATGTTGGCTGTCCTTCATCAGCCCATTGCTTTCTATTTGTCTGTTAGACCCTCAAGGAAAATCTGCTCTATAATCTTCTCAGGTCAGAGGCTGACAGGGCAATAGTTTTCAGGGTCATCCTTTCTACCCTTTTTACAGATGGGTGTAACATGTCCCTTCTTCCAATCCCCAGGGACTTCACCTGGCTGCCAAGACTTCTCAAATATCATGTCAAGTGGCTTGGCGACTGCATCAGCCAATTCTTTCAGTGGTTACTCCTGCCCTCTCCTCTAAAATTAGGTGGTGAGCTCTTAATTTCATGGACCATGTCTTTTTATCTGTCCCATAAAGCTTACATGACATTTATGGGAGCAGTGTAAATTAATAATAATAAACTCTGTTTATACACTACTGATACACATTTAGATATATAAACTTTGAAATACTGCCTTCAGTCTAAGTTAATGTAGGATTGTGTCAGAGCATAGCATGGACCATACTCTCCCTGGTATTTGGGCCTGAAGAGGGTTCCCTTGGAGCAGTGGGGCTGGGACTGGTAGCCAGGGTGGTGCCACTGTCCCAGGCAGAGTGCAAAGCAGACTGGGGGGCAGCCAGAGCAGACCAGGGGATAGCCAGGGCAGCCGCAGCCTTGAACATTGAGCATCTCCCTGGGACAGGGATGGGCCAAGGCTACAATGTCTTGTGGATGAGCCTGACTTGGTGGGGTCCACAGATGGGCATGGTAGGGCTGTGGTGAGCTGGAGATTGACCCTGCAGCGCCATCACTGGGACAGTGGCTGATGGTCCTGGGTGTCTGATAGTGTCCTGGGTTCAGATCAAACTCACAGGAGTCCTGAGAGAGTCAGGACAGGGACAGTCAGGGCTGCCAGTCCCTCATTTTTCTGACAGATAGGACTGTCTGGGAAAAGCATTTATTTACTTTTTTTTTTTTTTTTTTTTTTTTTAAATGTCTCATGAAAATGTAAAATTAAGCCATCTCTGCAAATAAGAAAATATACTTTACAATGATAGTCTTTCTTCTGGTTCTCAGAAAAAATGAGCATGGGCAGATACACAAAACTATTTGCAGCTGGAACTTGCTTGGTATGGACATGTACATAAATGTAAACTGTGTTGCCCAGACTGGGAAATATAAGGCCTTGTAACTCGGCAAATATAAACAAATATGTTTGGAATTTATTCCTGTTCTTGCTATTATGTATCTTATTCACTGTCAGAGTGTGATATCACCTTTAATTATGCATTTCTGTTCATCCACAGAAATGTAATCAGCAAAGCACAGAATCTGTGTTTACCCTAAAGAGTAGGTAGAGTGCAATTAAAGCAAGACTAGGTCTTTGATTGCTAAGTGCATTAATGACAATGAAAGGATTTATGGTCAAGTCCAATAAGTCAAGTCAGCTGCTCATTTTTCAGAGTAATGAATGAGTAATATGAATTCATGGCACATAAGGATTAGATTCCCAGTGACAAACTTTAATTATAATTTGAATTACAGCTGCAAATAAAAATAAACTCTGTAGGTCTGGAATATATTTTGTATTTAGTCCTTGTATAAATGTACCCACGTGCACAGGCAGACACAACTGCAGGAAAATGGGAAATCAGTGGCTGTTGTGCTCCTCCTGATGCGTGGTGCAGGGCAGTTAATGCCATCAGTACATGCAGCACATCTTCGTACTCGCACACGAACCGTGGCAGTGTGACTGCTCTCTGGGGAGCAGCATGTCATCAGTGTACATCAATGGAGCAGCGAAGAGCAAAGGAACTTGTGTATACATGCTGACAAAGGAACCTAAATTTTGCTCTTGTTTACTATGAGTATGTTTGATTGCATAAATGTACTTTCCTATACGCAAAATATATGAATTATCTCTAGATGAACCTTATACTAAAGCTTATATAATATAAAGCTTATACTAAATTTATTTCATATTTAAAATCCAAACTGAATTTGGGCTCAAGACAAATTCTAAGGAGCAGACAGAACAAGATCTTGAAATAGGTGAAGCTTAGATTTCTATTTGAAGATTTTAGTTTGCATCTAGACAACTTTTACAGTGAGATAACCAATTTGCTTTTATTTGCCTTCAAATTCATCAGTATTTTATTCTGTCAGCATACTTACACTTGTGTAATTTGGCCTTAAATAATCTTGCCTTTAATTTAAGAATCAATTTTGTCTGCATCACTAAATATTCAGTAATATATGGACATATGAAAACCAATGTCAGAGTCTGGGATAGTGTCTGCTCAGCAGAATTCCAGAGCTCTCTCTCACAGACGCCACACAGACAGGGAAGAGGAAAGGTTCTTTTTTTTTGTGTATGCATTAATAATCTCAATATTTTGTCCTTAGTGATATGCCAGTGGTTGGCTGAATCTTAAGGCTTGAAGGATAATTTTGAGTAGTTTTATTCCTAAATTCAAATCACTTTTGTCAAAACACAAAATGCAACAGCTTTTGCCAGCTAAACAAAGCACTTCAAAACTTGTTGGTATGGGGATATACCTTAGGTTAAACTAATTTAACTTGAGCCTTATTCATCACGTTTTGCCATTCAGTGATAGCAATACTCAGGGATGGGTGAAACTATTTACAAAGTCTCTCAAATAATTTCTATCTCTTTTTTATGAAAACTTTAGCATCTCTAGATAATCTGATGTTAATTACACATTATATAGATGCTTCCTTGAAAATCTCCTTTTTAAATCATAGAATGTGAAAAGATAACAAGGATGAGGTTTGATTGCTACAGATGTTTTAACTCCAGATACATAATATACACTGCCTGACCTCAGGCAGCCTGGCCCCAAGACCCTTGAGGAAGGCATGTCTTCTGTGATGCCTCAGGCTGTCAAAGATCCTTTGATTGTCTCAAGTTTCACCTGTTTACCTCCACTTAGAGAAATCAATCCCACTTTAACTTTTAAATTCAGTACATAATTTTAGATATTTACAGTTGAGACAGCAACATTTGAGAAAGTCACTAGGCTCCATTTATAGTCAAAGGAAGAATTCTATAAGGATTCAAATAACTTGGTTTATATAGGCACTTTAGGATAAGATTAATACTGTAGTGAGTATGTTCCTCCTTGGCTATAAAATGTTACTGCAATAATCTGCTAAATTGAGCAAGTAATGTTGTTGATGTTCACAGTGGATCAGAGGAGCCCTTCAAAGTGCTGTTGCATGGGGGCACACGCCTTAGACACACAGTAATACATCATTAATATCTTCTTACTGACTCCTGAGGAACACCCCTTGTTACTGGTCAGCACTCGGACATTGAGCCATTGGCAGCAACACTTTGAGTGCAACCATCCAGCCAACTCTTCTCTATGAATAGCTCTTATAGAACAGAAGTTAAAAGCCTTTTTGGCTTGAGCCTAAAAATGAAATAAATGTTTGTGTCAAATGAAATTCTTATCTCATTAAGTAATAAGATAACAGAGCTTCACAAGAGAGGGAAAAAAAAAAACAAACCAGTATCTGTAATGTTGTAACATATTTGTAGCCTGCATTATGACAATGGTAAGAATCTCATTCTCATCCTGCCTATCTACTATGAATTCATGCAAGTCTCACTTCTTAGTGACTGAAGTGTATAGGGTGATGGCTTTACATAGCTATAGCTACTTAGTTTGAATATATAGTTCTAATTAAAGGATAAGATTGTGATGTATAAGAAAGATATTAATGAAATATTTAAGTAAGTGTGAGAGTTGTAATATTCTCCCAAAATGTGAATATTTACCAAATAGTTAAAATTCACCAACTTACTAGAAGATTCATTTAATAAATAAAACAGTCTATGTTCTAAAAGAACCACTTCTAAGAGTTAATGTATTTAAAAGTGTACCTCCATTTCTAAAGAAAAGGAATTCTATAAACATGCCACCATTTTACATCAGAGGACTTGCCCTGTGGTGCATTTAGAATCATAATTATAGACTTTAGTCATGAAAATAAGTTTAATATTTTATTACTTACTGTTAGCACAACTTTGCCAAGTTAAAAATAAAGTTAATTGGAATCTGCTGTATTTTGTTCATCAAGTGCATCACTACACCTACTCACTGAGAGGAATAACATCTCAGAAGCATTCCCTAAAAGCACAGTCTAAATTAAATGGGTAACCCAGTTGCAGATATTAACACAGAGCATGAATAGAAAATATTAATGATTATAATAAATAAGTAGAAACGAAACCGACAGAATTTTCAGAAAACTAGATTTGCAAGTTTTACTGTAAAAAGTAGCACACTTTAATGTTTGGTGAGGTGTACTTTTTCTGTAAATCACTGAAATAACAGAAGCATTAAATCTTCAACATCATTCATGGAAACCTATTTGGTTAAGCATATACTGTTTTCTTCCTTCAGGAAGATCTGTCATTTTATTTTTCAATATCTAAATATCATTAGGTGTAAGGATAACTATTGTTATCCTATATTCCTATATATAGTATATAACCTATATAGGTTATAACTGTTGTCCTTAGTGCAAGGAACAGGAGCGAGGAAAGCCTGGGTGCAATCAGCCTGGCTAGCACTGGGGTCCTGTGTGAATGGGTGACAGGGAATTGGGTGACATGACTGAGTGAAACCAAGTGCAAGCCTCTGGGGTGGGTCCACAGGTTGGAGGGGTGTGAGTCGATAGTGAAGGTGTGTGACTGTGTGAGAACTACAGTGAGGGTCAAGCTGGACTAGACCGTGATTCTAAGATATGGCCTGGAAGTTGAGTGAGGGGGCTCTTCTCTTTACAAATGAGACCACAAGGGAGTTGGTTACTGGGGGACCAGATGAATCTTGGCCAGTTACCAGACAGACTATAAGGTTTGGGGTCAATTGGAAAATATGCTTTTGTGTGTATTTGAGTAAAACAGTCTGTACCAGCAATTGGAGTGAAGCTGTGGCCTTGGGGACTCATATGTCCAGGTGCCAGCAACTGGGAAGATTGAGGAACAGCTACTGGACAGACTCAGTGTCTGAGTCCAGCTTCTTGAGGGTCCAAGACTGTACATATCATAGAATTAAAGAATCATAGAATGTGAGGGATTGGAAGGGACCTAGAAGATCATCTAGTCCAATACCCTCTGCCAGAGCAGGATCACCTAGACCAAGTCACCCAATACATATATCTCTACATGTATATTCTCACTAGTGGGCCTGCTTGGCAAGAGAGGAAAGCAGGATTAAGCTGTTGGTGCTCTGTGCATTTGAGTAAATGGTTTATGCATCTGTTCATGATATGTGTGGCCAGCCATGTGTATATGTACATATGTAGTATGTATGTGTGCTCTGTGTGCATGTGCCTTCTGGGAATACATCTTCAACCTCTCCACAAATAGAACCTGAAGTGATGGAGCTGAAACAGCTGACACATCTCTTGGGCTGTGGATCTGGCCCAATATTTTTTCCCAGTAAGAACTTTTGTAATGCCATTGAATGGTAGAAATTAGTGTCCAGTTAATGTTATCCTACATTATTAATGTAGATTTGGATAGCATGCAAGAGAGGACTGTGTACTTAGGAAAGCCGATGCTCATCCATTTACCAGTATGTCCATGGATCTGCACAGGATAGAATATGGTTTAGTGAACATTTTTTTATATGATCTGAACATAGATAGCATACAGACTAATTAAAAATATTGTGATTTAACTCCTTATTTGGAAAAGAAAAAGAATAAAACATGGGTGTGTTTGTAGGGTACTTTATTCCTAGTAACTGAAGATGGACTGAGTTCTAAATTGTATGCAATTAACCAATGAACTTTTAAAAAACAAATAGCAGGGGAATATGTTTTTGTCTTTGCTAGAGACTTGTACAACATCACCTTTGTTAAGTTCAATCATGTTATGACCTGTGGTACTCAAGGACACAGATGACTGAGAAAAAGTTAGCCCTGTACTTGTGCCTGACACTAGATAGACATGGTGGGCAATATTTTACCTTGAAAAGAGATTTCATTATTCTGCAAGTGTAAGAACATGAACTATATTTCACCATTACCTTGAATGCACCATCTGGATTACAGCTACAGTGAAAAATTCAAGTATCTAGTGATTTATAACATGACTCAGGTGTACTTGCATGAATAAGTATTGTTTCTCAAGACACAGACTTTTATGCAGTCCATTTCTACAGTAATGTTTCTTACTTTATATTAAGCATCTGAGTTCACTGTCATTGGCAATTCCCTCAAGACAACGAAGATAAACATTATCTTTCATAGATTTTAAGTGGCCACCAGCAATTGTTATTTCTTTTTCAAAACTGCTTTCTGAAGGATACTTCCTCTCCTTCCCCTATTAATGACTGGTCACATACTTCATTGATCCATACATTTACAATTCATACATTGGCATTTATTGTGGTTGTTGTAAGGAAAGGGAAACAAGGATCAAAGATATTCAGCCACTGTAGTGATGCAACTTTTATTAAACTATTGTTTTGCCTAAAAAGTCCTACTTGGAATGTGACTGTTTTTACATATTACAAATTTTATTGAATTCTGCCATCTCAACATCTTACATTCATGAAAATATTAATAATCATCCAGTCCATCTACTTCAGAGTGAGTAATATATTTATAGATGTGCATCAGGCATTTTTGATCAACATTCATTCTGGTACCCAAGTAATAACAGGAGCCTTTGAAATTTTACAGTACAAGATGACTCACATCAAATAACTTATTTTGTTCCAATTAATATGGCAAAATGTTTGTCTCATCTAGAGGAAAACAAACAACACTCCAACCGTGAATTAGAATGAAAAGCTTTTGATGTATTGAATGCATATTTGAAAACAACAGAGAGAAACATTGTCAATCTCTAATTTAGCTTGCAATTTCGGACAGCTTATGCTGTTCTAACTATTTAAAGAACTCATTTGCCAGGTGAGTTTGCTAAATCCTCACAATTGCAAACCAGCCTTCCATGCTTCTGACAGATTAAATGCCCACTTGATGTTCATGCACTCATTGGTCTTACTTATATTGAGTCAGAATGATTCACAAAGTTCACTTTTTAGAATAGTTTCAATCAAAGAATGATAGAAACATAATGAAATAGAAGAGGTGCTTTTTACATATTTTATTGTATTCATTTAGAAATTGTAAACCATTAACCAATGCAGATCTGCAAAAAAGCAGAACTGAACATGGAGTGAAATTGCATAGAAATCTCACAGTGATAATGTATGTAGTCACACAAAAATCACAATAAAGATGTTTGAAAAAAATGAGGAAATATAAAATCTTACATTTCTTACTGCTGTTTGAATTTCACACACAGTCTTTAATTTATTTTTTTTTAAAACATCCAACCAGTACTGTGAGATCAAATTGAACATTTCATATCACACTGCTTTAGGTTTATATGTTTCTGGTGAATGAGGAAAGAGACTTGTTAAGAGCAACTTAGTGATCTTGATTATATCCATTTTTTACCTTTCCAAACATTTACCTACAGGGTAAAAAAAAGAAAAAAAAAATTCACACCAAGAATATAAAATAGAAAACTTTGGTCATTAAACTCTGTATTGTGCTAAAAAGACTTTTTACTTTAGATTAACAACTTTTTCAAAAATATTGGGGTTTTTTTCTTTTTTTTTTTTTCAAAGACTGTGTACAGTTTTTTGAAAGCATTCTTTCCTCCTATGACATATACCAAGTTTCATTAGCTACTTATATTCATAAAACTATGGCTTACTCTTGTTGGATGATAAGTCACAGATACCAAATGTTTTAAACATCGTCAGCTTTTTAAGAGTTCCTCTGAGTTCCGTTTATAACAGTGAGAACAAAGTTCTCTGCAATTCTTCTAGCCATGCAATAGAGATTAGAGAATAGAACGAAAATATGTGCATACGTAACACTGGGAATTTTCTACTTCATCTACCAGAAAGATGTCCTTTTTACTCCTCTAAAAGTTTAAAGACAGAAGGCTTTCATCTGCATAAAGAAGCTAGGTAGGGCAGGATAAACCACACAGCTGTTACCTGATGGCCTCTTCCAATCAATTACTTGATAGAGGACATTTTACTTTCTTTGCAGCAATCAGGACAAGCAAAGCAAACAAACCTCCAAGTTAATTTGTTAAAATGTGTAAAAAATTCTTTTTGGAGTTACAAATGGTCTAGCGAAGAGCCCGTCATGGCTGGGGTTAATGCTCCCGAGAGGGGGCAGGCCACAGCCGGGCCCAAGCGAAGCAGCCAATGGGACACTCGGCTCCAGCCCACGTCCTGTGCAGCGTGTGAGCCTGGCAAGGCCGCAGCCAGCAGAGCAGGAGGAGCTGGGAGTGAGACAGGGACCAGCTTGGCAGGGCAGCAGTGACCGTCAGTGGTGAGCAGTTGCGTTTTATATCACTCGTTTAATGTATTATTTTGTTATTATTACTGTTGTTTCCACTCTTTGTTGTTCTAGAAGTCTCCTTATTGCAACTCACGGGGTTTCTTTTCTTCGTGGTTCTCTGTCTGCTCCCAGCAGAGGTGCGGCAGGAGGGAGCGGATGGGCTCGTGCCCGTTAGCTGCCCACTGGGCCTAAACCACGACACAAACCCTCACTCAAAAGACCCCCTCACGTTTATTTAATTTGCCTATAGGTTTATGTAAGTGTGAAGATTTACAAAGATTTACCTGTCATCCGCTAGCCAGGGCTTAGTGACTTTCCTTGGTAGCTACTGATCTAACTAACCAGCTTGTCAGCCAGGTGGCAGCTGAATGTGAAGAGAAAATCAGTGTGCATGGGCTAGCCTTGCATCTCTTGCACTAGGAAATGTTGTTGTGGGTTCTTTTAATATTCAGTGAGCACTACAGAGAAGTCCACATATACTTGGCATTTCACTGAATGTTCCCTCATCACTGCCTGCTTGCTTGGGCCTTGGTTTATAGTCCCTTGTTTCTTGTGTTGCTATTAGAAATGAACAATGGTTAAAGGCTTCTAAAACCTTGATTAGTGTGATTTTAAGAGCCAGTTTTCATTTGAAAGAGATCAGAATATTCCTACAATAAAGGACTTTGGTATGTTGCGTTCTTAGCATAATGCACTACAAGTGAGCAATGAATAAATGCATTTAGCCCACCAGCACATTCAGTTTTAGAGTTCCAGAAGGTTGCCTACCAGTGGAGAGTGAGATCTGTAACTGTAAGCCTTTTCTTGGTAACAGCCTCTCTGTTAGTTGAAAAGGGATGTTTGACCTTGTTTATTTAGGCCCTTAAAGTTGCTGTGGTCCATTTGTGGATCAAGCTGATGCATAATGAGTGTTTCAGAAGTCGGTTTTTCTCTGTCCTTTAGCTATTTAATTATGTAATATAAGATGGCTCATCTTCCACAGCAGTAGTCTAGGGTAACCTGAACTACTGTAGTTAGGTCAGACTTTTGTGAAATAGTGGATGTGACTTTCATTTCAACAGGGAGTTGCTGGCACCTGAATCCAGTTGTTGGGTGAGTGACTGGGTGTACTGGATATAAGGGCACAGCAAAGCAAATAGTGCCAATTTTGCCATCTGTCTGTTGTAAAATAAGGTCTTCTGCACCTGCTTACAGAAAGGCATAAACCAAAATGAGAGAAGGGATGATTCTTTAGAGTACACTCTGAAGAGAAACAAAACTTAAGATATGGCTCTCTCCTTAGCAATTTTTCTGGTTACTTCAGGCCTGTTCCATTCAGTATTTGCTTTTCTGGGAATTCAGTTTTTCTAATGCATTTATGTGCTCCTTGACTTTATCTGTGGAGCTAGTGTGTATAATCCAGGTAGTGAATTCCATTTAGGAAGTAAAATAAGAGTATTTAAATCTTTCTAGAATCCAGAAGGCTTTGTCATGATTAACTTTACTTTTTAACCCTACACTGAAAATGGCAGTAAAGCTAGAACATGAAAGGTCTGTTTTCTCACTAGTTTACTGTGCTTGTGTTTCTAAATTTTGGTGTGAGTTGACCCTGCCTGAATACCAGGTGCCTACTATAGCTGCTCTATCAAGCATTGTTGTCTGCAGAGTTGTTTCTGTCTCATAGTCTCACTCCTTTCTTCAGCTGCTATTGTTATTATGCAGGCTTTTAACTCCTTCTTAACTATGTTATCACAGAGGCACTACCAGCATTGCTGATTTACAGTCTGGCCAGTGGTGGTTCCATCTTGGAGTTGACTGTCACTGTCAGACACCAGGGAAGCTTCTAGCAGCTTCTCATAGAAACTACCTCTGTAGCCCCTCTGCTACCAAAATCTTCCCATGCAAACCTGATATGTATGATAATGTTTTCTAAGTTAATCAGGTTTCATAATTATTTGTTCAGTTTTTTACATCATCCTTTGATGAAATAGTTTGGATTTTTTTTTAACCTGGTAGGATAAATTGATAATTTAATCAAAAAGCAGATAATAGATTTGAACTGGTCTCACTTTAGTTTTACTGAGGGCATATTTAATGAGGTTTCAAAGGCCATCTGATACAGCAGGTTTTGACCTTGTATGAGAATATTTCTGCTAGAAATAGCATTTTAATCAGGAAAGAGGCAAAAATGTATCAGAAGAACAGAAAATGGAAAGTCGTAGGTTAAAGTGATAACAGGACAATTTAATCTACTGCAAAAAAACTTTCTGTATTACTATAAAATACACTTTGTTAATCTTAAGGATCAGTATAAAAAAAAATCTTTTCACTTAGCTATTTAATTTGCAACTCCATTATTTTATAGAATGATTTAAAATGAATGGTGCTATACAAATCTGATAACTGTATCAATCTACCAAATGATGGGCAATTGCCTAGATTCAGGATTTTCTTACAGTTTTACAGCACACTGGTATAGATAAGAAAGGATCACAACTACCTATCACAGAACACATAAAACTAACTCAGGTGAAAAGGCCCAGAAAGAATTAAGACCTGACTTTTATATTTTCTCCCAGTTGAACAGACAATGTGTCAGAATCAAGAACAAACTGTCATTTATAGCCAGTTGTAGAGAATTTGCAATCAACATGTACAATACAGAAGCAAGACATAAATATTTAGGATATAGTACCTGCAGAGAATGGGAATCTACACACAAAAAAAGTCTTATTTTCTGCTTGGGTGGTTGTTGTTTGTTTGTTTGTTTGTTTCTGCATGTGTCACTTCTGGTAATATTTTTGAACCCAGGAATTAAGTATTACAAAAGTTAGGTCAGGTGAAGTAGATTAATATTATTTGATAATTAATAATATCTAGGAAGGGAATTAGGTGTGCACTAGTTCAGGAACATGTTCCAAGAATATAAAGTACTGAAAAAGAAGCAAAAAAGAAATTATACACTATGCGAGTGCATTTCTTACTAATCAAACTCTTACATACCGAGATTTACCTCACCAGATTTGTAAACAAAGGTGTGTATACATACATATTTGTGCATGTCGGTTAAAACAGAGATCATTGTGATGGAAATGTTTAGAAGACTGACAAGTCAGGTCAGTTTGTAAGTCAAGTTTACTAAATTCATTCCTCAGCAGCACAATTTGTGCTAATGCTTAGTCTCTCTCATCATCACTACTGTAGGAATCTCCTGTTTAGCACCCAGTGCTGCTTTAGCTGTGAATCTGCAACACCCGACAGCTGATGCTGTTTGTTGAGCACTGATGACTCTGGTCCTTGGTGGCTCTTAGTCACCAGCCAGGGTGGTTGTGTGTGGCAGCTGTTTGATGAGACAAATCAGAACTGAAGCAGCATTGCATTCTCTTTCTTCCTAATGGTCGGTGGTTTTATGCCATTTGCCCCTTTCCTAATGATCCTCTTGGTACTGCTTTTTCTTGATTTTTGGGTTGGTTAGGTTTTTATTTTGGTCTGGACAGCCATACCTTTTCTGCATTGGACAGGACACCTATTTGCAGTCTCTTGTAAATATCTTGTCCTTTTTCTTTGTAGTTTTGTAATCTGACTGCCTCTTTATGCAATGATACAATTCTTTGTTAGCCCTTCTTGTTACTGTTTGCATACTCGTGTAAAATGCTTGTATATTATGTCATCGTAGTATTAAAAATACATCTACAACATACATAGCATCATGTACATATGTTTGTCACAGATGGAGTGATGCTCTTCACTTGATGAGGTGAACCCTTCACTCATGAGAGAGACGTAGCAATGTGCTTATTGATATAACAAAGTTTAATAGTAAATGCAATAGAAGTTTAACAATGTGTTGACAAGGTTTATTGATTATTTGCTGCACAGAGGACAGGGACAGAGAAAACTGTAGGGGGGACCCTCCAGTTGAGTGATGAGGTTCAGAGAGGACCCCCTTGCTTTCTAAACTTCTCACAGAGAAGTCTAGGTGCAGCTGGATCCAATACCAGTCTCTGCGCCCTTAGTAGGAAGCACAGATGGCTAAAGACACTGCAGATTAAAATCCAAAACTCCTACTGAAGATCATCCATTCTAGTCCCAAATTGGCAACTGATTTCCATCGTGGGTTTTGGTAGGTGATTTGAATCCAGATTCACAATTAAACCAAATTGTTTTAGTGTTGCTCTTGGCAATCAAGTTTGAAACCATTGGCATTGCCCCAAGATTTCTGCAGTTATTTTTTGATTTGACTATTTGTTTTCTTATCCAAATCTTATGGAAGAGACTCAGGTAAACCATGGTGTCATTTTGACCCTTGCTGTAACTCACCTAGACAGTGCTAGGTATAACAAAGCATGACAAAGATTTTAATGAATATTTAGAGTGATTTGGGTTTAGCATGTTTTTGAGTTATCTGTAGAAATCTGGAGGGGGAAGGGTGTGTCAGTAATTGGTACATGCCAGCTTAGAGGATCAAACTCTATATAAATGTTAAAATGTCCTTTCTGGAAACTTCAGTTGCTGGTATTGCAAGAATTATTACAATGTTTCTTTTGATAGTTCATTTTGTCTTGAATGAAGTCCTGAAACAGTTGATTATCTACAGCCTTAGTGATCATTAGACTTACTTTTTGGTTGAACTTTTCTACATCTTACCCCCCCCCCGCCCCACCTCCCCTGAAGGCTGTCATTTTCCTTTCACTCATTTTTTTTTCCTGTTGGCAGTCAAGCTTGAGTCATATCCCTGCTTCTTGACAGTACTTTCTTTGTGAAATCCTATAAAATTTGGGTTAAAGCAACAGGATTTGTCCTTCTGAATTAATTAGGCATCAGTTTGCAAGGTAACAAATAATTTGGCTGTGACTAAAATCTGCTTGTTTGATATATTTCTATAACTATTTTGCAGAAGGTAGATGTTGGCTAAAAGGGATAAACCTGAAAGGGTAGCCAGTGTGTTACACGTGCTTAGACCTTAGAAACATACTAACTATGTGTAAATATGCATATGCATGTATGAGTGGATAAATATCATATTAGGAAATAGATAACATAGAGGAAGACAGGCTTCCAGCTATTATAAACATTACAAACCATAGTTAGCTTTGCTCTATCCATGCTTCTAGACATTTCTCTGTGACATTCAGTGAGATGTCTAGCCCAGCTTTTTGACATAAAACATGATTCTTACTGTCACTTGAATATTCACCTTAATGAATCAAGATCTAATTGTTCCCAACAAGACTGTGAGCATTCAGCCTTTCTGTACCATATTTTGATACCCTGCAGCAGGTTACTGTCTTTTAAACACCTAAAATTCAAGGATTTTGCTGGATTAGATCATGTTTGTATATATACACATGCTTGTATATGACATGTAAAATATTTGTTTCTTTCAATGGTGACTTAAAGCTGGAAGAAAAGAGTATTTTCTGGCATTTCATTATTACCTAGCAAATATGTCTGCTTTGTATCATCTAAATATATCAGTGCATAGTAAACTTTAAATGTCACAGGCTGTTTTCTTGCGTGTAGCCTATTTTCTAATATTTAGATGTTCTGTTGGTCAGTGATTGCATCTTGTTGAAACATTTCTATAGAAAAGAAATGAGTGTGATTTCTTTTAGGCACAGGAAATGTTGAATTCAACAGTGCTACAGCCCATCTACTTATTCTGACTTTGGATTTACTAGATTGGAGAAGGTTGGAGAGAGGGGTAGAAATGCAAGTAGCTGCCCCTGAGCAGATTTATGAATCTTTCTTCTCATGCTGGCAATCTGGCACTTTGGTTTTTTTCAGGTAGCAAGCTATTGATTGCTGGAAGTGATGAGCTAGTGGCTGTTCTATGCATACAGATCAACGCATGAACAGTGGGTCCAAGTAGCAATTGATTTTCATATCAACAGTGAATGTAATGTATCCTACATGTGTTAGTCTTGCTGTTCATGAGTTGAAACCTACTTGTAATGATGGTCTTTAAGCTGTTCTTAATGCCAGTTTCCTTAGGAAGTTAGGAACCATATCTTCTGATTTATCCCGTACCGGGTCTCTTTTTCCTTCCCTGTCTTAGGGAAATAGAGTTAAATTCTATAGAACTAGAAGCTTTGAACTCTTGATGCACTAGGAGGTTAATGGCATTTAGCTGTTTTCTTTGCTGGCAAATCTGTGACCTCAAATAAATGTATTTAATAATTGTATTATAAAATATATTTTCCAAAGTGTAGTCCTTTGCACATGAAGGGTGTGTGAAAAAAGCTACCATGAAGAATTATGATACAATTTAAGTGTACCCTCTGACTATAACAGACTGGAAGGAAATAAAGATAAGTGACTAAAATATTAGCATTTCATTACACTGGTTAGCTATGTGCAAAATTTTAATTGTTTTGAATTATTTGCAAATATTTTTCATACTTATAAATAATGTCATTAGCCTAGCTCAGCTTACTTTGCTATTGGAAATGGAGAGCTTTTATGTGGGTATTGAAGTGGAAGGAGCATAGGTAAAGATGTGAGAATTGTTGGTGTAGTCAAACCTAGACCTGGCACGTGGTTTCTATATTAGAGTCTGCAGGAAAGAAAACCTCTCAGAAATGGGTGATAACGAAAAACATCTACTGAAATATTGTTTCTGGCTAAAGTTTACTCTTAACAACTGATGATTAACCTGCTGTAAGTGTTTCACACTTTTTTCAACTAGGGAAGATAGAGAACAAAAGGTTTGTACACAGTCTCCTACCAATCTATATTGTTTCAGATGGGTGTGACATCTCTAAGTCAGCTCAGCTTCAGTCATTTTTGAGTAGCAGCAAACTCTATCAAGGCCTCATAGGTTAGTAAGGTGATCACCCTTTGTTTGAGGTCATCTTCATCACTATGCTGCAACCCTCCTTTGACTAACCAAGTTTCACAGTCTCCAAATCTTTCTCAGTTCTTAGAGTTCTTGGTAGCTTTCCAAGGCAAGAAATGCCTCCCACACTTTTCATCTACCTCTTAAGATAGTATGAACATGATTGGAAGCACGTATGAAAACAGTCAATTTTGACTGAGCAGAAATCCAAAACAATTCTGCAACACTTCAGGTTACTTTTACATTTGAATATACTTGCAGTGTTGCTGCTGCAGATTGATACCTGTTTCTGAGTGTGTTTATGAAGAAATCTGGCTTCTTGTATATCACAGAGCTACAGGTTTTACATTTATCTTATAAACTTTCCATTATTTCGCTCAGTGTTCCTTGATATGCCTTTCATTTTGGTTGTTTTAACCTAACAGTGAACTTAAAATAAATCCATCATGGGAAAAGAATAGATACAGAATTTGACACTGAGAAATTTCTCATTACAATGTAATAGTGATGTGATATTAGCCTGAGAAAGATCAAAACTCAGAGGTAGGCATTTCAAGGTAATGTTCTGAATCAGAAAAAAAAACCATGAATATTTTAGTATTCTAGTCCTTTCTCATTTGCTTGTTTTGTGATATTTTTTTTTTTCTACTTACACTTAAAAGTAATGTTAAATACTAACAATGGTCTGTTTCCAAAGGCAGGAAAGAGAAGAGCTGCATCTGATAAACACAAAGTTTAGGTGAGATCCAGAGGCTAATTCAATGTTCTCATCTTAGTAATGCCCCAAAAAAGTCAGGGTTAGACCTCTGTGCTCCCCACACAATCAGTTTCAAACATAAGTTGTTTCCAAAGTGCAGTCCAAAAAGATGAATATACTGTGAAAGGGCTGACCTAGCATTAATCAATAGGAAAGGCTAAGTTCAGGACTGTATATCAATACTGTTGAATACAATTTTGGACCTTAAAGGTTGGCTTCTTTGAAAGCTTATGGTGCTTTCAGGATGAATATCCTCATCCCTTTGGAACATACTGCTGTAGTAATTCTCTGCAAATGAATGTATTAAGCAGGACTTATGTATGGTCCAGAAGATATCACTTCTGTAGTACTCAACTGCCATTTAATGAAGACTTAATTATAGGCCTGTCTCAGTTTGAAAGGAACCAAACCATTTTTTCTACAGTGTTTCCTAATTTATCCAGTAACTATTGACTGTTCATTTATCGTGAAGACAGAAGAGATATATCTAGACAGAGCCTGAAATCTGTTAAAAAATAAAAAAAGGACAGACCTGAGCTCTACACCCAAATTTCTTTCTGTATTTGTTGTGGGTTTTTTATTATTATTATTATTATT
>JAOEGS010015694.1:0-15617 GCA_025447755.1 Corythornis vintsioides | reverse complement strand
CATCTTGTGGTCACTACAGCCAAGGGTGCCTCCTACCTTCACATCCTCAACCAGTCCCTCTTTGTTGGTCAGTACAAGGTACAGTATCACTCCTCTCCTTGTTGGCTCCTCCAACACCCAACACCTGCATTAGGAAGTTATCATCAATGCTCTAGAGGAACCTACTGGACTGAGCATGTCTGCATGTGCAATTTTCCCAGCAAATGTCAGGGTAATTAAAGTCTCCCATGATAACCAGAGCCTGTGATTTCTAAGCTATCTCCAGCTGCTTGTAGAAGGCCTCATCAGCTTCCTTATCCTGATCAGGTGGCCTGTAGTAAACACCTACTACAATCTCTGCCACACTAGTCTCACCCTTAATCTTTACCCACAAGCTTTCAACCTGCTCCTCATTGTACCCCAGGGAGAGCTCCATACATTATAATTGCTCTCTCACACAGAGAGCAACTCCACCACCTCGCCTTGCCAGCCTTCCTAAAAAGCACATAGCCATCCATGACAGTGTTCCAGTCTTGTGAGCTGCCCCACCATGTCTCAGTGATTGCAGATCTCTAGTTCATCCTGTTTGTTCCCCATGCTGTGTGCATTTGTGTATAGGCATTTGAGTGAGTTTGCAATGCTCGAGAATCTCCTGACTGGTACCAACCCTGAGGTAGCAGTGGGGATGGCACAACACCCCTCAAGTGCTCCGGTCTGCTCCTCAAAGGACAGGCATTTCCCCCCTCCTCCCTCATATCTAGTTTAAAGCTCTATCAATGACCCCAGCCAATTTATATGACAGAATCCTCCTTCCCCTATGAGAGAGATTTACTCCTTCTGATGACAGCAGATCAGGTGTCATATAAAGGTCCCCATGGTAAAAAATCCAAAATTCCAATTTCTTCTGAGGCTGGTAGCATCCACCCCTCCCTCTGTCTCATTGCACCTGGAATTGTGGGCAAAAAGAGGGATCATGATGCTGGGGGGACACATCACCCTTTCTTCTGGGGAATCCACCAGCACTGCAGAGATGCCATGTCATTATCTCATCATCACTGCTTGGCTCCACCTCTGAATCTCCTCCTCATTCTCAGTGTAGAACACCAGGGTGACCTTGCTACTTAATGAATCTCAATTCACTAATTATACTGCTTTTTGAAATGAAAGATAGAACTAACTCACCATTGCCACCTCGTGCATGAAGGAGCCCAACGCCTCTCAGCAACGGCAGCTGCTTGAAATGATGGGTTTTGAAGCCCTGCCGAGGCCAGAGGATGGCGGCCCGTGACCAAGAGGAGAGGACCTTCACTTTGGGTTTGCCCCTGCTCCGAACATTGTCAGTAGCAAGGAGAGAAACATTTGCAGACCTTCCAGGGGCTGGGTTTTGGGTGTAACTCTCACTTTAGGGTTTTGCCTACCTACTTCCTCTGTGCCTGCTCCCCTGTGTGCAGAGCTTTGCAACTGCCTAAATAAAGCCAAGTTCAGGGAGCCTGTGTACCTCCTCCTGCAGCCATGCCCATCTGCCAGGGACCAGGCTGGCAGGAAGGGAGCTGGGTATTCTTACCCAGAAGAGGCTGATGCTACTGGTGCAGATAAGTGTTTGCCAAAATACTCCCCAGCGAAACAAACACCATCCAGCCGCACCACTGAAAGTGTGATTAGTAGGCTCCAGAGTCACCACTGCACTGAGACAAACCAAGAAGAGCCACAGTTCGTGGAACAGTAGCTGAGGTTTCTGTAGGCTCCCCAACCTGGGCAGTGGAAGGGTTTCTACAACAACGGGGGGAGGTCACTTTAGATTATTTTTTGTTTCCCTCCCTTTTTTAAAAAACAAAGCAAAACAAACGCATCTTCCACCCCCGCCCCAGGGGAGAGGCCAGCTCGCCGCGGTCCGCCCGGTCCCCGCCGGCCGCTAGAGGTCATTTTAGCACCGGGAGAGGGACGGGCATCGGAGGCCGGGGCGCAGGGGGGGGTCCCGGTGCCTCGGGGGCCCCGCCTCACGGCAAAGGCTCTGCATCCAGCGAAGTGCCCTTTCCAATTCCAGGGTCCCCCAGACTGCATGTGGGAGTTTGATCCTGGTTTGCTACAGGATTTTTCTTTGCTGGAGGCTCATGTGCTTCTGCCAACTTCAGCCGCATCCCTGGAACCCTTCCAGGTGAGGTTGGCCGGGGCTCTGAGCAACCTGCTCTTGTTGCAGACGTCCCTCCTCCCTGCCTTTAAAGGTCCCTTCTAACCCAAATCAATCTGTGATTCTACAAGCTCTGATGGCACCAAGCACAGGGCCAGGGGTGGTGGCTCTGCAGCAAGTGGCTGCACAATCACTGCTGAGAAAAGGGGCTCATGCCCGTTAGGGGTGGCTGCTTCCATAAGGAATGACAGGAAACATCCCATTTGGTAACACATGGTCACATCCAGTAGCAAAATCAGTAAGAGTTTATGGACAAGGCAGCTTCACACACATGGCCTCTCCCAGTGCCCTATTTCAAGCACGCACAGAGAAAACAAGAGCTCATCGGCTCAGAGCAGCTGTGGCTTTCCTGCAGCATCAGAGCCCTCTGTGCAGACCAAACGCTGTCAGGCCACAGCTGACAGCTTCTGCACCCTTCCCAGGGACACCACCCTCCTCCTGGGTGCTCCAGTGGGAGCGCCGATAGGTCTGTCCTCATCCGTGCTCATCACCCGCCCCCCCCGCCCCCCCGCCTTCTGCTCCTGGGTCCTTGCCTCAAACCTTTCCTGCCTCCCCCTCATTTCTGCCCTCTGTGCAGCCTCTTGGCTGCACCCACCCATGCACATCAAAGCAACCCCAGCTTTATTGCTATTTCTTAACTTCATAATCGATTTTGAATCAGAGTTTAATCAGAGGGACCAAAGACCCCATCGCTGCACACAGTAGCTATCATAAGATACAAACAACAAGTTCCTGGAGCTGGAGAGAAGAAACGAAGCACTTTTCCTCTGCAAACTCCCCGCGTGGCTGCGCTAATCACTCTGGAGACGGTGCTGAGTTTGTGGAAATGGGCTGATGATGGGACCGTGGTGGTTGACTTTATCTCTTGGATGCTTCCTTTCTTTGAGTCATCTTAGTTCTGAGTCACCAGCAGCCGCTAATCCCTTAGAGATAACAGCCTCATTCGGCTCTTTCTATGCAGGTACTTTTCCCTCTGCACTTGCACTTCAAAAATGGGAATACATGCAAGCTGAGGTGGGAACACTCCAGGACACACCACAGGGTCACTCATCACACCAGCCAGTGCTTGTGTCACTTAATGGAGCCAGGGCTCTCAGTGGGCCAAGGGACTCTGCTTGTGTTAGGTGACCCCGTGATGATTCCTGCCTGTCCCCGCTCCCCCCAGAACACATCTCTCCACTCTGCCCCTGCATGGCTCTGCACCACTAGATCGAGGACTACAGCACATGGACCTACCAGAGGATACACCACCCTCAGGAAAGGCACGCTGAAATAAAACATTATTTGTAGCCTTCATTTTAAAACTTTCTAAACAAGCTCTGGTAAAATGCTCCCAGATTCATTTCACTGTTAAAAGGCATATTTTGTTTCCATCTTAAATCTGTTCAAGTTAAACATGTTATGCCATCCATTATCAAGAAATGCCACACCCAGGCACCTGAAGACTACTATCAAGTGGATCTTTTAACCCCTCTTTGACAAGAAACATAAGCTCACCTCTTTAGTCGTTCACTCTGTGAAGATTTTAATTCATCAAGCAGTTCTCATGTCTCCTGCCAGGACTCTACAGTTTCTTAACACCTTACTGGGAGCACAGACACCAGCACTGGCCACAGAACATTACTGGTCACACTGGTGAAATAACATTCTCCCCATGGATACTGTTTTTGTCTTTCCCTGTTGGTACTCAGGAATCACATTGGCTGCAGCATCACCTTGGGATCACATCCAGCTGGTTTCTGTCCTGTGCCCTGGAGCTTTCTACAAAGCCAGCCCCTTCCAGGACATACTCCCCCTTCCCCAGCCTCTTGCACCTGGCCACATGACCTCACCCTGCATCTGCACCCACCATAAAGCACAGCCTGCAAGGTGAGAGTAGCAACACAAGCACAGAAAACACTGACCACTGGAAAAAAACCCTCTGTTCACTGTTTTATTTCCTTTTTGGCACCTGCAACTACATGTGAGGCACCTCCTGGTTCCAGGAGAAGCATCTCTCTTCCCAGGCTCACCTGGGACCCAAATGCATCCTCTGTTGCAATGAGGCACATCTGAGCATCAGCATTTCCTGATCCACCTTCAGCCTATCAGTGCTCCCCTCAGCACTCCAGCAATGCTGCTCTGTCAGTTCCCAGACCTTCCCATCATCCAGGAGGGTAGGAAATCCTCCCTTGCTGGGACTGCCCTGCGATGGGCTCGCAGGACCTCAGCTGTCCTTCATTGGCCTCACCCATCTCTCAGCGGGGACTTTCTCCTCCTTTGTAATTTTCTGTAATCTATAGAGTGAAAGCCACATTTGTATGCAGAGTTTAAGAGCTATTGGGCAATTAAATTGAATTCTAATTATTGTATATCGCATATTAGCAATTTCTACCATGCTAATATTAATTGCTAACAAGATGATAAGAGGTATCAGGCAGTCATGACAAAGCACATGGTCGCCTGCTTGGGAGAGACATGTGGAAGGAGAGTGTGTGCAGAATGCACTGCAGACAGGGATATCCAACCCCTGGAGGCAGCTTCTTGGCCTGGGAGTGCTGGGGTCTGGCATCAGCCTTCAGCCTTCCTGGGGTGGGAGTTCAGAGCAGGTTGAAATTACCAGGTCTCAGGATTGACTTCCTCATGAAACGGGACTGTTTTCAAGGCCTTACTATATGCAACTATGGAGTGGTTCTGTTGAGGACCTGCACAGGCCCTTCTCCCTGTCTCAGGGTGTTTGGGTGTATCTTGTTGCATTTATGGCAAGTTCAGTCAAAGAAGCCAAGGACTGTCTGGTTTTTGAAATGCATCTCCCTGATCCCTGCCCAGAACTGCTCTCCAAAGCCCCCACAGAGATGCTCCTTCAGACAGTGACAAGGAGGTGGCAGGATGCTTACAGGGCAGGAGATTGAGCTATTTGTTCCAGTGCCATCATGCCTGTCACATTTGCAGCAATCACTGTAGGGACCTTCTCTTCTGCCAGGCTGGTATCACTTGTGGCTGTGTGGATGGACATGGATGTCCAGCTTCAGCCAAACAGTTAAGTTGCAGTACTGGTTTAATAAGACCTGCTCTGAGTTTGACAGAGGCTCTGGGCTGCCAGAAAGTCCTCATCCTCTCACAGCCAACATGTTAACCAACTTACATCACAGAGGGAAACCAGAAATCAAAGCTGAGGCAGCTGGAACAGCTTCTGTGGATAAACTCATCCCTTTGGAGAGTTCCTCAAGGACAGAATGAGCCCCAGCAGCTGTGAAATGAACCTAAACAGAAGTGTTGAAAGGGCCTGGGGGAACGGAGAACTCTTTGCTTGGAAGAAAACTCTTCCCAAGGAGACAGGCTTGGCTTCTCCTGCTGGTTCCTCGGTGCCCTGGGCAGTGGCTGGCCTCAGAACTGGGCTCATGGGGCTTCAGGGAGGGAAGCCACTTGGCCGGGAGCACGGGGATGCCCCATGTCCAGGACAGCATCTGTGATAAAATCCTCTGAGGATTTCATGTTTGTGTGCCAGGAGGCAGCTGGAGACGGCTGTCATGCAGGGGCTGCTGCCAGCACACATGCGGAGCTGGGGCCAAGCTTGACGGGCAGAAGAAGGGCACGGGCTCCTCTGAGCATTCCTCCCAGGAACTGCATTTCCACATCACGTAGCCCAGGCTCCTCCTGTCTCGGTCTGTGGGCAGCTGTCTGGAGGGAGCTGCCTGGAGCAAGCTTGTTCACCTGGAACAATAATGATTTAATATCAGTTTCCTTTCAATGAGGTAATTTTGTCCCAAGGGTTATTTATCTGTCTATTGGAAAAAAAAAAAAAAAAGAAAGCACTGTGTGAGTCAGACAGTCTACACTACAAACCTGCGATAAATTACATTTGGACATGTGCTAAATGATATTTACTAATAAATTTATGCAGATTTCTCCTGTAATCCTTCTCCTCCATCAAAAGTAGTAATACTTTCTCTAATGCAAATGCACTGCTAGAGCCTCATCACATCAAACAAGAGCTGTGCTGAATTGTTAAGAATTCTGAATTATAATCTTCATTGTGCTCATGAATAATCATTTCTTATAGATGATTATTTGACAATGCCTTGGAAGGGCCTGACAGCTCATGCCTGAGCCTCCTTCAAGGTAAATCTGCTCAGCTGCCGAGGTCCATCAGAGCCCTGCAATCAGATTTCACACTCATTTCCCTTCTTGCTTCATGCATTACTTGTGCAACATAAGGTTTAATGGCCTCCACTAACAAGCCCAGAGAAGAAGTGAAGCAGCACAAGCAGATCCACCATTCTGGAAAAAAAAGAGGGATTCTGGGTTCTGGACCAACCTCCCCTCCCCATCCTGCTGTGGCTGCAGCCCCCACGACCAAAATCTTTTCTCACAAACCCGGTCCAGTTTGTGAGGCTCTGTCATGAGATCACACAGTAATTAGGACTGGGAGCATCCATCATCTGGTTCAAGCCCTAATAACCATGGCACACATCTGTGTTCTTGACCAAAACTTCTGACTTTTGCTGAAGACTGCAAAAATGCATCAGCAGCTACTTCTTCGGCTCCTTATTCAATCGTGTGCACATCGGGTGAGGTACAAGGAAACACTCCTGCTCTCCAGTCCCTTCTCAAAGCTGCTTTTCTGCAGAGTGCAGGAGAAAGCAGGTGGAAAGTTCAGGACACCAGACAAGGTTCAGAGGCTCAGAGACATCTCAGGCATCCAGGGCCAAGCACACCCCACTAAGCTACAGGGTGCCTGCAGGTTGGACAGCCCAGAGATCACGGCATGAAGCAGAGGGTGCTAGTGGGTGGCAAGCTGGAAGTGTGGAGCCCTTTGCAACTTCCCATCAGTGGGGTTTATATTTTTAATCATTTTAAAAGATTATTACATTTTGAGCAGCAATGATCTAAGCTAATGAGCCGCCTGCCACTTTCTGTCTCAGTAGGAAAAGTCATATTGCTGGAGTTGTGTTTTTTCTTCTTCAATCCAAAACACAGACATTATGGAAATAAATTATTTCTTTTCACAGTTGTTTAATATAATTTTGTCTGTGCTAGGTTTTATGAGATGTTGCAGCTCATTAAAATAATGATCAGACATAAGAATAGGACACAGGCGAAGAACAGCAGCTGCAGCAAATCCTGTGCATATTGGGCTGGTTCTGCAGAAAGGCTCTGGCTCTCCTGGGGTTCAGTGCTTGTTTCAGAGCCCTCTGGACCCTGGGAAGCAGGATGCTGGTCTGGGCTCTGAGCTGTACCTGAGCACCATGGGCAGCAGGGCTGCAGGGGATGTTGAAGAGATTGGTAGGGTGCTGGGCAGGGACAGGCAGAGTGGCCACAGCCACACCAGAGGCCATTTGCTGCCTCTTTACTTCCTAGGCTAAGAAAAACTGCCCAAAAGGTGTTTTATTGAGCCCAGCAGCACAGGCTGGAATTCTGACCTGCTGCTCAAAGTCTGTTCCCATGTGTAGGAAAACAGAGACTTCTGCCTTCCTTGGCGCATAAAAAGACCATGCTTTACAAAGTGCATTTCATCCCTCCTTTCAGGATGTTTAACCAGTGCCAGAGGCGATCTTGTGTCCCCCCCAGCAGCCTGCACTGAGGGTTTGCAGGTTGGGTTTGGGCTGTGAAACACTTAAAGACCTCACCATAGCAAGACACTGAGTTCCTGCAGGGTTTCCGTGATCTGAGAGGTTAAAAGGCACTTGAACCACGAGGTAAGAGCCTCTGGGATGCACTCTTAGAGTGATTTATAGATTCTCAACCCACCTGGAGCCAGCTTGCTTCCCTCTTTCTGCTTCTATTTATTTCTCTCGTTATCACAGTGGAATAAATATGAAGAGCATTTAAAATTCAGACTCTTGCCCCAGACCTCCCTGCTGCAGGAAGAGGGTTGGGCTTAGGAGCCCATGATTTTACAACTTCACAAATCAGGAGATATTTTCATATTACTTGCTCTGCAAGGTGAGCTCCTACCTAGCAGAAAAATAATCTTGGAAATGTGAAAAAATACCCTAGAAGGTATTGGAGGGAGGGCTGGGGAAAGGGACAGCCCAGCAGATATTTTTCATTTTCTTGGAGAAGTTCGAAGGTTTGCACACTGAGGAAGATGGGGGATGCCCAGGAGGTGGTTTCCCTTCACCTGCCATCCATGGATGAGGAGTCCCAGTAAAGCTGAGTTTGCCAAGTATGGCTGCACTGTGCTGGGCTCTGGTATCAGCTTTGCACCTTCCAGTCTTTGCCTGCTGCTCCTGGGGCGTGGGGCCAGCAGCCAGGGCTGCGCTGGCCAGGGCTGTGGTCACCTCCCCTGCCCTGATCACCCACAGGGCACTGGGCAAAGCTGGCAGCAAAAGCAGAATAAAAAAAAAAAAACAAAACCCCCCCCAAAAAAAAAAGAAAAAAGAAAAAGAAAAAAAAAAGCAACAAGGGAAAAAACCCCAACCCTGTGAAAGCAGCAGGAAGAATCACAGCGTGGGGGAGCAGTGCTGCAGTGAATCTGCGGAGGAGCAGAGCTGGTACAAATCAGAGCAGAGCTGGTACAAATCAAAGCAGTCCTCAAAGCATTTTCAACTGGTGAAGTTTACCTCTTATGAGTTCAGCCAAGCCCGGCTCCCCCGGGAACTGGGGTGAGCAGTGACCTAACCAGGCTAGTCCTGAAGATCTCCCACTGCAGATTTACTGCTTCTTTTGCAAGAAACCATCCTCAGCAACCCCAGAGCTCCCAGAGCATCCATGAGGCAGGTGCCCCCCTGCACTGAGCCTCCTGCTCAGGGCTGAGCTGCTGACAGCCTCCCTCAGGGGCAGCTCCTGGGGCCTCTCACCTCTAGAGGATCATTTGGAGATGTGCCCAGACCCACAGAGGTGGAAGTGAATCTCTGAGACAACAAGGTCAAGCTGGCGCACGTCCCAGCATCACACCCGTGATTTCTTCCTTACACAGCATCCCATAGAAGCCCAGGCTGCCTTGGCCTTGAGCAGCAGTGGGCTGCTCTGGGAGGAGCTGTATCACCTGGTGCTGTCCTGCATCATCCAGACACCACAGCTGGGTGAGGACTTTCATGTTACAAAGCTCATGGGGCTGCTCCAGGTGCTCCATTCTCCAGTGAGCTGTTCTGAACCACTAGGACATGGTTCCCTGTTGCCCTACCACCACCCAAGGTCCCCAGCACCACCTGGAGGACTATAGTTAACACCTACCCAGCGACAATGTAATCCATGCTACTGCCATCTTCACAAAGAATTTCTAAAGATGCAGGCTACAGAGCCTTGGCCTTTGTATAAACATTTTAATTACATGTTTCCGGGACTTTTTTCCTAAGATAAACACATTTTAATTGCAAATTGCTTCTGCTGCCTTTAAGCATCCCCTAATACTGTGAGCAGCTGGTGTCTTCAATGTTTAATGAGACTGTCTCTGATGGGCTGGGATGTGGTAGCAGCACAGGGAGTGGGCTCCTTTATGGGGACCTGGGTGACACCAGAGTGCACTGAAATTGCACTGGGTGAACCCCGGTGACAATCTGGGATGAAAGAGAGGGGCAGCATCTTTGTCCTGTAGAGCCACCCCCTGCTGAGGAGGGACCCTGGCATGAGATGTCTGGCTCATAGTGCTCAGTGGCTGAAAGGAAGGGGGTCACCAGCAGGAAGCCCAACCTCACCCAGGCTTTCTTGGGGAGATATTCTGCTGGCAAACCTCACTGGCAGCATTTCTGCTGACCAGGAGCTCATGTGCCCCATGTTCCTCCAGATCCAGGAAGGTCTCTCCAACCTGTTGTGTGTGTGGACATGGGGACAGAGTGCTGCTGGAGACCTGCACAGCCCACAGTGAAGGGAACAAATTCAGCCCTGACACCCAGCCAGGTGCTGGGGACTCTGGGAAGTTCCTAGGCTCAACCATGGCCACCAACAGCAGAGGGGCTGGGCTCAGTTGCCTTTCTGATCATTTCCCACCAAGTGGCATACCAGTGGCGAGCAGCTGCAATAGCAGAGTCACTGTGTCCCCTATGCCACCGTTGCCTGTGCCCAGAGACGAGGAGGTGCAAAGAGCCCTTGGGTGCTTCATGTGCTGCCTCTCCGTGGTGAGACTCAGCCTGACGGTTCTGACTGGGCTTTAATCCTCTCAATTTGCAGACAACAGATTAGCATAGAAAATTGCTCTAGTGGTGATGAGGGCCGTGCTGGCTGGTGAGGGGGAGCCTGGGGGCTGTAATTTGAGTGTCTTTTTTAAGCACTAGCTCTCCCAGGCATGAGCATCCTGTGCAGCAGAGATGCCCCTGGCATGTGTGGGGTGCTACTCCCTGCCTGCGCCAGCATGGGTGCCATGGGTGTCCCCATCCTGTCCCCATAGCATCCTCTCCTGATCTCTCACATCCAGCACTGCAGCTGCTCATCCCCTCACAGAGGTGCTCCAGCCATGCTCAAAGTCACATCCCACCAGACCTCAGCCCCTCCACCCCCAAACCCTGGGTACCTAAAGGGTGGGGAGATGCAAACACGTGGAGGTAATGCCACCACTTTGCCTCAGAGGTCAGTCACTCTACCCTGGGCAACTTCCTCACTGCCTTTGCAGCTGGAATGTGGGACATGTTTAGGCTGTTCCCATGACGAGGACAGGAGACATTACCATGGCCAGAGCATGGGACAGCGAAGGACAGGAGGAAGGTGTGTGGCCTTTGCATGGCTGCCCAGACAGGGAGGATTCTGTCAGCAATAAAAACTGATTAGCTAGCTGCACATTGCTGACAAGGGGCAGGAAATAAAAGCTAATTAAGTCTGAGAAGCAAAAGGAAATCACCTACCTGCTTTGAGCTCCAGGCTGCGCAAAAAAACCCCAAAAAACTATGAAAAAAATAAAGGGTAAGGGAGGAAAATAAACCCACAGTTTTAAATATTTACTTGGAGGTTAGAGAATGCTCATTATCCTTTTCAGTTATTTTTGCCAGTTTGCTGCTGGGTTAACTGGCTTTAAATTCTCTGTGAAGATCTATGATACATTTAAAGATTCTCTGAAAAGCTTATGCCCGTTCCTGGATACTGGGAAGAGAAACTCCTCATTCACCCCAGCTGGTGATGCTGCTGCCTTCTCCCTGATTTTATAGGTGTAAAACCAGCCACCCTTGCCCTGCACCCACATTCTTCTGTTCTCTGCAAGCCCAGGTGAGTTAAACCGTCACTTTCTGCTTAGCCAACCCCTGGTAGTGATGGTGTCTGCAGAACTCACAACGGAGAGCGACCTGGATGAGGGTTGTACCTGAGGGATAAGGGATGCAGCAAACTCAATTCCACCTTGGCTCATGAGGTGGTAGCAGGTCTCCCACAGCCTCAGCTAGGGCTGCTTGGTGCTGCCCCAGTTATCCCCTGCACCCTGATGTCTCTGTGCCACAGGCTCCTTATGGTGTTGAGGGCAGGAAGGGTGCAGGGTTGGATGGGGGTCACTTGTATGGTGGCCTTAGGACGGACTTCTGCTGTGCTTTGGCTGCCTGGACATCCCATCCACAGGCTGCCCCATGGTCTGGGAAGCATCCCTGCCCCATGGACTGTGGTCATGCTGGCAGCAGAGGGCACAGGTCAAACTCAGCCCTTCTCCCCACATCCCCATGTACCTTGAGCAATAGGTGATCCCACAGCTCTCCAGACCAGCACCCTTGGGCCACCCCAACTCCTTATCCCAGCTCTCATCCAGAGAGCAGGCTGGAAACTGACCCTCAGCGCCTGGCCCAGAGCCGTTGGGATGAGCATTGGCATGACAGTTGTCACTGTAAGCAGGGCAGAGCTCTGCCCATCACAGCAGGGTTGGGTTCCAGCACAGTGTGCTCTGCCTGGGCACCTGCCCAGCACTCACCTCGCTCCAGCCACACAGGTCCCTCACTGGCTTGTTTCACTTTAAACCCGAACTGTGCAGCCCTGCAGGCACAGAGATCTGGTGTAGGAAATGAACTGTGCACTCCCAACTGCTCAGCTCATCGTGCTGCCTTTTTTCTCTTCACTTTTTTTTCTTTTTATCCCCCCCCCCCCTTTTTTTTTTTTTGTCTTCAGATCTTCCTTTGAAACCCAAACTTCCTGTAGTTTGAAATGGACAATCAGGCTGCTCTGGCAGCTGCAGCCCGAGAGCTTCAGCTCTTGGCAGGAGGATCAGAACTACAAAACTATTTCTTTGAGGCAAATTATGCATTCATCTAGCTCATTTGAAACAAAATATGATTTGCAATTTAACTTTCCATAATGAGCTCCTGCTATTATACCGTTTCCATAATGGCCAGTTTCATTGGAACAGATTGTTGGTGCACATGGTTTACAAAACATTTTCAATGCAAGCCCCGTTTTTTCTTATTTTAAATAGCAACAGCTGCTAAGCATGATAATTATTGTATTTCATCAAAATAAACTTACCAAGTTGCTTCTTAATGCTACTCATTGCAGTTTTCTAGCAGACCTGCAGGTTATTAAAGAAGCTGAAACTTTAACTCCACAGAGAGAGTGGCACCACAGACCTGAACTTGGTGCTTTGCTCCCATCCCTCCCATGTGCCTGTCCCCAGGGCTGCCAAGGGCTCCTACAGCTGCTCCCTTTTCTCCTCCAGTTCCAAACAGCTTGTCGGCTCCCAGAACACTGCACACATCCTCTCCTTACAGCCCAGAGATGCAGAAACCCATTGATTAGCTCCCAGTTGCAGGCTGGTTGCTGGAGCCAACAGCACAACATGAGGGGGGCAGCTCTGTGAAGCCCCTGGCACCAGAGGATCCCATGCTCTCAGGGAAGCACCCAGACCTGCCCACCCCACTGAGACCCACTTTGCTGGAGGGAATATGCAGAAAGCAGCAGCACCATATGCTATGCACTGCAATGGTGCATTTGCCTGAGCAGAAAAGCCAGGGCAGAGCCGTGTCTGTGTGTCCCAGCCACGACCAACAGCACAGCCTTCATGAGGCAGCTCCAGCCACTGCTACTCTCATGATGGGGAGAAGCCTGCATCCATGGAGACAGAGGGTTTCTGTAGCAGGCACTGGTGCAGCGCTCCTAAAACCACCAGTGGCAGACTGGGCTGAAGCTCCTTCTAGATCTCCAGGTTCCTTCTGGGTTTGTGACACCCCTTGGGGAGTTCTGCACCAAGGCAGACAGGGATGTGCTTCCTCACTCCTCAGCATCTTGCAGCCAAGTCTCCAGATAAGGGGACACACCAAACTGGTGGTGGCCGTCTCTGGGGGGTCTGGCTTTCCTGCTCATGGCAGCTGGCACCGCCTGTCTCAGATAGCACAGGAGGCATGCAATGCTGTGACAGTGGTGTGAATGCTAATGAGGCTGGAAGGAATGGGAGTAACTAAGGAAACCAAAGAGGATGGAAAGAAAGTTCCTTAGTAAGGGAGCCAAAGCCTACTGCAAATGGAGAACAAGAGAGCAGAAAGGTGCAGCCACTTGAGTGCAGCTGGGTCTGAGGGAGGAGGTTTGTGCAAGCAAGGATGCAGAGTCTTCCACTCACTTCAGTTACCAGTAAATTTGATCCTTTGTTCATTTAGACAAACTTAGCAAATCAGATCATCAGTGCTATATATAATGCAAATACCCATTCTCCCACCTACGGCTCAGTCTGTGGATGCTTCAGGCCAATGCTCCCAGCCACTGCTGAGCCTGGTGCCAGGAGACTGCTGAACTGACAGAGACCATGCAAGAATTGTAATGACAAACCCCCAGAAAGATGGAAAGGGAGGACAGTTTGTGCAATCCAGGCAGGCAGTGTTTGTTATCAGGCTTGTCTGGCACTGGGCAGAGTGAGAGCAAGCCTTGAGTAATTTATACCCTTGGCAGGCTCTTTTTGACCAGTGAGAGAAAACAGCTCATCAAGAAAAAGGGAATACTCTGCTTGACTTTAAAAAATAATAAATCTTATCTGGCATCTGTGCAAGGTGGCACCTCAGAAAAATGTTACATACAAATGCTTGAATCTGTTCCCTCTGATACTGTCTGGGCACTTGTCACCAGGGACACCAGCACCAGCAGCTCCAGTGCACTGTCACTGCTCTGCAGAATCACCTGTGCTGGGCTCCCAGCAGGGCTAGACAGAGTTTGTCAGGTCCCCAGAGGCAGGCACCAGCCATCACATAGCTGGATTGCTTTTTTGCACACCCCTGTTTGTGGCACCCCAAGGGGGTTCCTGCAACACCCACAGGCTGCCCAGCAGCACCAAAAGCTACAGAACTGGTGCTTTATTTAGGGCTGTTGCCTGAAAGATTCGACCTCCTGAAAGCCCCCAAGACCACAAAGAACTTTCACAAGAGACATAGCAGCAAGAGTCTACCGCGAGTCCTTGGCCCCATGTTAGGCTTTGCTGCAGCTGAGGACCTGCAGGTCTACTCCAAACCTCAGTCACCCTCCCTGAGCACCAGGGGCTGCCAGCTAACCCGGGGGCAGGCAAGGAGAACAAGCAATAATTAATTCCAAATTGCACTTATCTGCATCACACTTTCTCACAGTATTCCCAGGCTACCCACCAGGAAGCACTATGGGGGGTTCTCCCAGCTCCAGTGATGCAGACATAGGCACACAGCCCCCACCCTCCTAGACCACCTCCAGCTCACAGCAACCTTCTCTAACACAAACCTGGGTGGGTCAAGGAGGCTTTTCTCCACTGGTGACTAGAGGGAGATCGATGACAGAGGGACAAGAGTTTATTATCAAAGAGACTTTACTGCATGAGCAGGTGAGAGTCTCATTTACTGAAAATATTCTGGAGAACTTCTAAGAGCTGGGTTCAGCGGCTGTGGTCAGCAGAGATATGCAGGCATGCAGGGACTCACGGCTGATGATAATTATGCCAGAGAAGCTATCCAGCCCCTAAATGAAAGGCTGCCCTTTAGAGCAGCTCAGCGTTTGGATTTGGATGACATATAGTAAATGGCTCTGCAGAAGCCCTTACTGTCCATCAAGTAAATAATAAACATGTGATATAAATTGCTCAGACTTACCTAGGCTTCCTTGAGTCATTGCAAACTGTAGAAAAACCACCAACAAATCAAAGCCAGAAAGGGCAAAGGACAATGTTGAGAAAGGAGCAGCCAAAGAGGCTCTGCAGGAACATGGACCGAAGGAGCTTTACCTGAAGCAAACTGTGGTGAAGTCTGAATATTTATCCTAATCTAGATTTGGACTTGGAGAAAAAAAAAAAAAAAGTTGAAAAGAAACACAACCTGCTGCAGATGTATCCTGACTGCCATCTCCTCTCTGTCTGAGGGCTGGCAGTAGGCACGTCACCACCATATCTCTGTGTTACAGCACCAATACAGCCAGTAAAAAAACCCTGCCGAAGTAATCAGGAATGTAAGGCCACCATGACTAGCAAATGAAAGCCCCAGTTCACAGATTCACAAATTCACAGATATTAGAGGTTGGAAGGGACCTAGAAGATCAGTTAGTCCAACCCCCCTGCCTGAGCAGGATCACCTAGACCAAGTCACCCAGGAACAGATCTAGGCGGGTCTTAAGTGTCTCCAGAGAT
>JAOEGS010015692.1:0-17539 GCA_025447755.1 Corythornis vintsioides | reverse complement strand
TTTTTTTTTTTTTCTTCCCCCCCCAATTTTCCAATTTTTTCTTATTTTTTGTAAAATTTTTCTGGGTTTTTTTTTTTTTTTTTTTTTTTTTTTTTTTTTTTTTTTTTTTTTTTTTTTTTCTTATGAACATAAATTAAAACCAAAATTAGGGCCCAGGGGTCAATTTCCATGCAGAGGAAAAAAGGTTATGAAAAAAGGTTATGTCATTAGTCTCAAGCAGCTTTTGCACTTCCATCTCTTGTTCTGTGGTCTGTGTATGTAGATCATGCGCCTGCCTCTGACCACACTTCTGAAGCAATACAGAAAAAAATGCTTTGTTTGAGCATAGACAACTGAAGTAAAACAATTTTAATATGTTAAAGTATGCATCAATAATAAAACTACTTGATACACATACTATTAATATATAAATATAAAAATACCTTCTGTCTCTAAGGCTGTACTCTTGATCTAAATCAAACAAGCGAACATCAATCTATGCTGATTTCCCTTCCGAGGCACAGAGTGGAATAGGACACCATAAGCAACCACTGAATATACTGCAGATGATTAACAAAATTATCAGCTTTGAAAAAAGTTATTTGGGTTCTGATCAATTTGCTAATAAACAGAATGTAGCTTTACATAGCATCAAAACACAGAAATGGTTTGCAATGCAGAACATGACGTTCCTTCAGCACTGACAACAGATTCACTCTGGAAATGTAGAAATATCCCATTATTTATTAAATCATCACATCATTAACTTTCCTCATGAGCTTCATTAAGTCTATAGCTCCTGTGAAGCAGCCAGCTGTAGTATATTCCTAACACAAGTAGTGGGAAACTATCCATAAACCACAGCTGTTGTGTTCTGGCTGCTCAGGCCAAGTGACCCGCTCAGCTCCTCAGCTGGCACAAGTGAGTAATTTGCACCATCTGAAGATACAGTTCCTGGGTCCAAGAAGAGACAGACTTGCCATTGGAACATGTAAAAACACTTTTGTCTGCCAGCATCCTCTTTACTGTGGAGTGGGCAGTTTCACAGTCACTTGCTTGCACTGACTTCAAATCTCTTCAACAACTGTTGATTTTCCATAAGGAAGAGGCTTTGTATTTGGAAAAAATCATGAGCCTCTCCTCCGGCCTTCTAGGCAGCTTTTGGGCTTCTTCCGGCTAAAAGAGGTTTGTCTATCAGCATGCCTTAGTCCCCTGGCAAATTTACTCCTCTTCAGGTAGTAGAGGAGCTACAACACCTCTTCTACCCTGCCAGACAAGGAATGTCAATGTTTAGAAATTCAAGCTTTAATGATATCCAGGTTAAAAAAAAAAAAAAAAAAAAAAAAGAGAGAGAGAGATAAAGGCAGCAACAACATCAACATTTTGCTGTAGAGTGCTCTAGAAAGTGGTTCTAAAACCATATTTGCAATTAAATTGCACCTTACATAAAAAAATCAGGCACACTGTAAAAAGTAAAACTGCTTCAGAGGTACTTTCAGCATAAATCACATTTTTCTGTCAGATTTTCTAAAAAATAAAATAATAATTAAAGAAAACCCCAAAACTTTAAAAAAAAGGCTTTGGCATTTGAAACAGTTATTGGTTAGAAGCTTAATGCAGACTGAAAAATGCGGAGGTTTTTTGGTAGTATGATTAGTCAATTGAAAGATAATAGACTACAACACCACCAAAAAGATTATTTAATTAATACTATTTTTGAAATAATTTAAACTTTCTTGTTCAGTTTTGGTGAATGATTACTTTACAGTTTTCTGTTTATTACAGACAATTATCATATTTGAGATTACCTGTGGATACTATTTACTACATTTCAAATAAACCTCTGAACATTTTTATCTATAAACTCTTATTTTCAGTCTAGCTTTCTTCTACAACTGCATTAACCTGGCATGACTGTTGCTGCATTTGGCTAAAATGTAGACAACTAAAACATGAAAGAAAAATCTAGAGATGCCTTGTTCCACAGGAGTAGGATCTTCAACATTGTAACACTACAGAGACATCTCTGTCTCAGTGCTGAATCCTGATGGCACCCATCATCTGTTGCTGGAGCTGTTTGTATCCGCAGCCAAAAATTCAACATCCTTCTGGTCTAATTCTGCTGTGACAGAATAAGCTATTGCTCCATTTGTCCAGATGTGCTGTTTGGTGCCAGTATCATTGGTGAGCGATTGCAAATGTGTTCTGTTGATTTTCTTTGCTAGTCTTGCAAAGCACAACAACATTGAACTAAATATCATAGAAAATCCACACAGGAGGAATGATGCAGTATAGCTGCCAGTTGTATCCACAAGCCAACCTACAGGAAAACAAACGATGTTTTTTTAAAGGCCCACCAAAACTCTCATAATTTACAAATCATGTAATAGCAAGAGTTGGATGATCATATAAAAACAATCAAACAATACAGGTTTACATCACCATCGTTATACTTTTACCTCCAGAAGCAGAGAGGGATTTGTCTTCAGCAGGTAGATAATTTTTTTTTTTTTTTTTGGCTTTTGTTTAGAGGCCAAACCCACGAGAAAAGGCACAGCAGTCGTCACCACAATACTAAATAGAACTCTTTCAACTGCATGTCTGTCAGTCTTTAGACACACTTAGATCACTCTTGGGTGAAATACCATGTGTATGAGATCCATACACAGAAACATATAGTGAGCTATGCCCAAAGCTTTTTCATCACTTAAAATAGTTCCATTTTGCAGTATTTTTTGTTACGGAAAATCAAACTAAAAGCATCAAAGGCAGAGATTAATTATGAACAGATGAGAAAATATGCAATACATGTATATACATGGTGTTTAAAAGACAATCTCTGTCCTTCTGCAATATTCAAAAACATGTCAAGTTCTTTCAAGATTCTGTCAAGAATAACAGGAGTACAGCTCTCATCCTTACTTCCCTGTAAGGGAAACAATGGGCAAAATTATATTTAGATATTACAATCATGAGCTTGTGACCAAATAGTAGTGGAGCTGACTTACCCACCTGTTCAAAGTAGTTTGGAAATGAAAAGATCAAGTCCTTGGGCACCAAAAAAGCTCCAGCCTCAGAATGAAACTCTCTTTAGTTTACATTTTCAAGACTTTGTATCTCTGCGATGATACCTTTTGTTTCTTCTACTTGCACTATTTCTTGAACTATGTGAAATGGTGATGCAATAGCTCTTAGAAGCCCCATTCCATACAGTTTTCTTTTTTTAAATTTCAGCTTGCCCTATATGTAGAAGTCACCCCATCAAGACAGCTTAAGTGAGATCTAAAGTCTTATGAAGGTCTAGGAGTATTATTTCCCTGGCCAGGGGCTAACTCCATATTCAGCATACATTTGCTGTTCTTCCTAGCCTTTTACATCACACTGATAAATAAATCAGTGGTAAGATTTTAGGAAAGTCATTTGTGAACTGACCTGCAATAGGTGGGCTCACTAGATATGGTATGGCATGCAGAAAATACACAACGCCCAGTGCTGCTGATAACGAAGAAGTTCCCACTACATCTGCTGTCACGACTGGGATCAGTGTTACATAGGCTCCATCAAAATAGCCAAAGGTAAATGAGAAAGGCACAAGCAAAGGGAAGTTTTGGAGAATGGGCAGGAACAGACAACAGAGGCCATCCATTCCCACAGCAAAGAGGTAGCAAAAGTGCCGATGCTTCTTCAGACACCTGCAAAATTAAAAAATGAAAAGAAAAAGATTATCACTGGACACAGAATCTTAGTTCCATGCACTGGAAAGCAGTACTTCAGTCTCTCTTTTATATACCTCAAATTTAAGTCTGATTTCTTACACAGTCTCTAAGATTAAAAGCTCAACATTGACAAACCCAGTTAGGGAAAGCTGCCCTCCTATGGCTTCAGAAACATCTAGTAAGCAGCAGCCCATGCTGCCTGTCATGTTCTTTAAGCTGCCCCTAGTGAGGGGAGCCACTCCACTGCCAGGAATTTGTAGCTCTCTGAAGTTTCAATGTTCAAAGCAGTATTCCATCAGGCTCTACATCCCAGCTCAGCAAGGTATTTCCAGTATTATGCAAAAACTATTGCAGTATACCTCTCTTAGTTCTCATCCTTTGCATCAGCCCTTAAACACTTAGTTTAGCTAAGAGAAATAGCAATTTGCTTTCTCCCTGCTCCACAAAGCATCAGTGACTGATTTTTTGCACAAACTGAATACACAGAAAGATGGTGTCCTTTAGAATCAAAATCCTTGTTAATTTCACCAGTCTGTACTGATGTTAGAGATTCTGCACACAGATGTTTGGAGTGAACCGAGTTAGAAAAGTATATACCAGTAAATGTATAACAATTTTAGGTCAGTTCTTCTGAGTATGTGCCTGACAATGTTAGGCTAGACTGTTAACATCTATCCTTCCCCAACAGCACAAAAGAGACAGAAGGGCAGAAGAAGTAGAGTGAGATCCTCTAGGAATCAGAGGATTACACTTTGCATACCTCGGGCAGGGGGTTACATTTCCATTGCCAAATGCAAAAACTTTGCACAAACACATCCTTTCTTCAGAAAAAAAAGCAAAACCAACCAAACAACACCCAGCAGACTAGAACAAACTCAGAAGACACAAGAACATTAAATACTAAGCATTTCTGAAAGTTAGACTCTATGTTGTATTTTTTGTTTGCTCTTTGTTTTGTTTTGGTTTTGTGGTTGTTTCTATCCTGCAGAAAAAGTCCATAATACTAACTTTTTACATGTATTACACCTCACTTGCATCCAGCCTCCCACCAGCTATAGAATACACTTGCTTAGCTGTAAACCATTACCTTCTGTCTGTTAGCCATCCAAAGGTGATATTGCCAATGATGTCTATGACACCCAATATGGACATGAGAAAGGCAGCTTGGTGATGACTCACTCCAACGTTCAAAGCATAAGGCACTAGGTACACAAAAAGAGGACTACAGCCATATGCCATAAATAAAACTGACACTGACAGGACCATAAAGCTTGGCATCAGTAAAAAGTCATATTCCTTCCATGAACAGTAGCATAAACATTCATGAGAACACACTTTGATTAAAGGTGAACAGATGGACATTCTCTTTAAGTCTTGTTTCTGTGCTTCAGGGACATGATCCTGGTCTAGAAACTCAGAAGCAGTTTTACAGTCCTCCTTAAGAGCAATAGGCCGCATCAAAGCACCACAAACACAGAGGTTTAAAACAAAACCTCCCAGGATGAGCAAAGCTCCATGCCAGGAAAACTGCTCGATTAAAAGCTGGACCACAGGGGCCAGGATGAAGGTACCGATGCCACTTCCTGACATGGCTACTCCATAGGCCAGAGCTTTTCTTTTGTTGAAATATTTGCCCACCATCGCGATGGCTGGAGAATAACAGAGTGCAAACCCAAGTCCTAGAAGAGAAAGCACAGTGCAGATGGCTTAACACTGAACTTGACACATGGAATGCACTGAATTAAACCATATAATCTACTTTCATTGGCACAAATGAATAGGAAGTTTTTTCAGATCCTGTATCACCAGTCTGGTCCCAGTGGGAAGAGGAACCAGGATGACTTCTTTCTTCCACCATTAGGGTCAAGAAAGTCATGGGGTTCACTTAATAAAGGAAGAAGTCATGGGGTTCACTTAATAACAACACCAAGTATGATCAATAAACATCAGAGAAATTATGTGTCAGTGTCTCCTGGATGCAAGATGAGGTCTTGCTCCAGGGTCTGTGCAGATGCTGGCACTGAGCACACTGTCTTGATGAAGCACTACTTTGTGTTTTGGTCTGTTGCAACCCTGAACACTGATTTTCAGCTCTCTGAAACACAGTACAAAGAGTCTGTCTCTATTAATAAAATTCTAAAATAATTTTTTTAGTCAGCTTTTTTAGTCAGCTAAATAAACTCCATGCATCAGCTGCTTGGAGTCCTGACCATTTAAAATCCCTGCCTAAAAGTAAAAAGGGTGGAAAACCTTCAAAAAACAAAGTGGTGTCCAATTTAGTAAACAAGTAAGATCAATCTCTTGAACTGTGAGAAAGATTGTGGTCTGCTGCAGAACCAGAGAGCCGATTTTAATCGTCAAATGCTTGCCCTAAAACTAAAATACATATTTCTGAATTAGTCACAGAAGAGTTCCTGAGCTCCTGGTTTTGGAGCACATCCTACCCTTTGACAAGGTAAAACAGTCCCCACTGCCTTTGGCAGAACTTGCCAACAGAGCAGATAATCACCTGGTGCTGTAACCAGCTTGCTACATCCTCCTCAAAGGTTTCACTGTACGGGATGGGCACTAAGCCTGCCGGGGGGGTAAGGGGATCAGAGGGACTCCAGGCACGTGCCTGCTCTGGGACCTCTCAGGAAGTGAGGGGAGGACCAAAGCACAGAGGTTGGGCTGGACTTGCTTCAGGAAGCAGAGCCAGAGCAGCAGCCCAGATCTAGAATCATCACTTAACAGCTGTGAAAATCATACTCTATTTGGTGCATACACCATTTATTATTTAGTTGAGGTGGCAGAGGGAAATAGGTCCCAGAAAAGCCAGTAAAGGTCCTGTGAAAAGTGGAAATGCAAAGTTTGAGGCTGAAAACCTTTTCATACCTTTTAGAAGGAACTTTGCTAGGTATTGCCACTGCCCATCACACCTCTGCTTCACTCCTCACAGTTTCAAGTTTCAAGTCCTACAGCTTTTCTGGATTTAGACCTTCACCAGTTAGGTTCACACCTCCTGTCTGGGTTGGGGCGCTACCTCTAGCCTTTACCAACAATTCAGAACTGGCTCTTTACAACTCCACATACAAAGTCCCACTCCTTTTTCACCTCATTATTCACAGCAGCTCTAAGGAAGCCTCGGTGGCATTAGTGTGGTATGTGGCACAGTCCCTTAAGTTACAAGGAGCCTTTTTATTTGTTATGAATGCATTTGTCAAAGATTAACACTGTAATACAAGAGTGACACACAATATAAGAAGGATTTCATTTAAAAAAAAAAAAAAAAAACAACAAATAAGCTGTTGGCAGCATGTGAACTACAGTAATCCACCAACTTGTTACTAAACAGAAGGGAACCAAGTACAAGGGCTTACATCACTGTGGCTACCAGGTCAGTATTAAGGAGGTAGGAATGTCAGTGTGACCACGGGCACCTCTTATGTTTCCTTGTGCACAGCAAACACAGGGAGATAGGACAGAGCAAAGATAATTGTTACCACCATACATTAACACAAATGGAAGAAGAAGTGATAATGCAACACTACCAACCAGCAATTTGTTTGCTTTTCAAACAAAATTAACGCAGACAAAATTGGGCTGCATAGCTGAGGTAACACACATTCACCCAGTCCCTAGTGCCTTTTGATAGAAACTTTTTTTTTTTATTTATTTTTTGTGACAGTTTAGGACTTCTACAATAATAAAATCCTCCCACATCACAGGCAAAAAATAAATAATTTCTGTGTATCACCTGCAACAGCAGTCCTTCTGGACCTCCCATAATTTCAGAACTTTATCCATAGTCCTCTCTCCAACAGAAGTTAAAGAGCTACTTTTGCAGGATACTGCATTTGGGATGTACAAGACCCACTGAGTGCTGAAGGCCTCAGTCAAATCCCCCCTTTTACAAGAAGGGGAAGAGATCTGAGTATCTCTGTTGAGCAGTGCAGTGGCATGATGACATGGAGCAGAGATCACATCTCTTGAATGGAAGCACCATCATTTTTAACATTCCTGTGTTGTTTTCCTGTCAGGAACAAAGGGGCTGAATGCCTCCTACCTGTCAGGACTCCTAATGATAAGTAGAGATGTTCCAGGCTGGTGGCGAATGAACTTAAAATTAGTCCAGTAGATGCAAGAAGACCTCCTAGCATGATACCAACTTGGCAGGATACATGATTACTGATTAAACTCCCAAGTGGGGCTTCAAAGAAACAAATAAAGCTGGTAGTTACTGGCAGGTCCTCACACACAGTTTGTTGCAACAGTCATCAAAGAAAAGCAGAAGACAAGCAGGAAAAAAACAGTGATCATAGCTACACAGTGGTCTTACAACATCCCCACTATCACAATGGTATGCACACCAAAAAACTTCTAAATATAATTTTCCCATAGCTTTCTCAGCAGCCCTTGTAGTAGGCTAAAATCATTAGAGGCCACAGCTACTCCATGGTTTTTGGATTCAGAGGTGGCCACAGTGACAACCTACACTGTTCATTACTCCATGCTTACAACACTGAGACTTTCCCTCACCAGGAGTTTTGGAATTCCCCCCACTTCAGCCTTCAGTAACTTCAGACATCCTTCTTCACTCCTCCCTGGACTTGGGGGCTCTGTGTCAGAACCAAGCAGGACAGGTCTCATCTTTTGGACCACCTCCAGGGTTGCTACCCCTTTCCTGCACTTCT
This sequence comes from Corythornis vintsioides, assembly GCA_025447755.1. Taxonomy (NCBI): domain Eukaryota; kingdom Metazoa; phylum Chordata; class Aves; order Coraciiformes; family Alcedinidae; genus Corythornis; species Corythornis vintsioides. The sequence continues at coordinate 9,171 of JAOEGS010015692.1, read as the reverse complement.
CCAACACTGATGCCTCCCAGATCACCCTGCCTCTATCATAGGGTGTCGTCATCAGCCTTCTCCCCTCTCCACTACTTGTAACACCAGTGCAAGGATATCCTTATTTCTCTTTTTTTCCCAAAGATGTAACCTAGACACAGGAGAACTGCTATGTCTCATTCCAGCTGTTTCCCTGTGCCTTCACAGCAATTCTCACAGATTAACCCTTTCCACAGGGTTGGGACATGGATTTTCACCTAGCTGTGCAGTTTTAAAGAAAAATAATGAGAAATTCACTACATCTGTCACATCGATGCATGCCATTTTTATTAACATTGACTTTTAAGGGAAAAGACTGTTTGTAAACATACAGGTTTGCTAAAAGGAGGATAACTGTGACTTGATTTCAAGGCAAGATGTACATCCTGTCTTAAGTCTCAAATATGTTTCTAATCCAAAGAAACATGTTCTCAGTAGCTCTCAAACACAACCTGTCCCACTAGACCTACATTAAAGGACATTTCTGAAAATTCAGGTCATTTGACAAACAAGGTCTGCTTTTCTATAGTATGAAGACATTCCCTTCCTGCCCAACTGTGCTGGGGAAAGCAGCTTGAAAATACCATACCCAGAGAGCACACAGTATCTATCTCTCCCAACTGACTCCATCAACTTGTAAACATGCTAAAAACAAATGGTCTGAAGAAAAAGCAGACACATTAGTCTTAAAAGGGTAATACACACCACAAAGCATCGTAGCACAGTCGACAATAGAGTGGATCCAAGCTGTTCTGGCATAATCCTGACCAAAGTATGCCTGGAACTCCACAAAAAAAATTGAGATGCACCTAGGAAAGAAAACATGAACACCAATCTGTTGAACATTGGATTTTCACTGCACAGAAAACACTGGTTTTGATCTTCAGGTACCCACTTGAAGGTCTGCTCCAACTCCCAGGAAAATCCAATCTGTGGTTTGCCTATATCCCGACAAGAGGGAGAAATTTTTAAGCAGTTTCTAAGGAAATTGGAAATGAAATGCTACCTTAGTGCATGAGGGACAAGACATGATGTGTGCAAGCTGAATAATTCCAACATTACACTAAGACACCTAAGATAGATGATTCAACCAAAGAATTCTTATTTTGCAGTGGTACAACTGAAATTGGTGTCTAACTATTATCCCAACAGTGGGATTAGACAGGCTGATGCAGAACCTAATTAACACAGATAACTACTCCAGAGAGATTATGAACTTTAAAATACCATGTTTCTCACTGTGGTATCTGCTGATAGATTTTTATTACTCATTATTTTTAACTGAAATTAAATCAAAGTTGTAATTATCACCAACAATATACGATGTTGATTCTCTGGTACACAAAGCCCCAGATCCTCAGTTCTTCACTAAGATGGTTGCTTGCTAATGGTGGCATTCACATCTGCACAAAGTGCCAGACAGGGCCAGCAAAGTACCTGTAGAGCCAACATTGCCTAGAACTATGTGTTCATGGATGCAGAAGTGCAAAGAAAGTGAGAAACATCTCCTCATGAGCTCGTGGACCTTCCAATAGCTTATTTAAATGCTTCCAGGAGAGGTTACTTTGCTCTGTTTCATGAGTGTTACTGTTCTACCTGTCTCTGCAGGAGAACATATAACAAAGCTGCAGTTTCATTCTGGTTCCTGGATCAGCAAGAGATCCCTTTTCCCGCTCTCTTTTTTCCTCCTGCAAAACAGTGAACAACCACTTTCTTCAGATTATTTTTCTTGCACATATTTCATTCTCGTATATATTCTAGATGGGTGTCAGTGACTAGATGATTTCTTGGATGTAACACATTTCACACATAAAAAAGGAATTAACTAGGAAATTTCTACTATTATTATAGAACTGCACATTTGCATGCATAAACTAAGTGTCAACATTTCCATGCCTCTTTATGCTGTTGACTCCAAGCTCCTAGACTTTAGATCCCTAAACTTGGCAACTTGATTTTGAAATGTAAAATTTAAGTACGAAACACTGTATTTACATTATACTGCCTGTCTAACAAGACATTCTTTCAGTGCTCCTTGCTTCACAAAGTGCCTGTCTCTCTGCTTAATATAGCTTAAATGTCAATGTTCACACTCACCAGGCTCCTCTGTCTACAGTCGACATCAAAGTCACCCAACAGCAGCTGTGGAATCCATCTCACCCCAGATGTATATGTTGTGTTTATACAAGGCAGCAGTCTATTCCTGTTCTTTCTATTTTTGAGAAAATATGTTCTGCATATTTCAGATACTAGAAGGGTATAGAGAGAGGTCTCCTCTCTAGGGCACAGACCTTCTCAGATAGGATGGTACCTGAAATGCTTGCAGTAGAAGAGGGTATTTACAGGTTTCTCAAGTAGACTCAGAAGCCAAGAAAATCCACTGGGACTAGCAAAAATGAGTATGGTTGTGGGGTCAGAGGAAAACAAGTGGACCCAAAGAGACCTTAACATGATTCCTCCCTCCCCAGCCAAACCACTACAGCCTGAAATAATGCTGCCTGTCCCTGGCTTTGATTCTATAAGAAATCAAGGAGAGGGTGTTGAGAGATAGAGCAGCTGTCAGAAAAGGCAAGACTAAAACCAGAGGGCTCTTAATCCCTTAGCCATCCCCACAGCCTTAGGGAATTCTGAAAGCCTTAAAAAAAAAAAAAAAAAAAAAAAAAGAAGAAAAAAAAAGAGAGGGTTGTAGGTAGCTAGAATAACCCCTGCAGCTGTAGGACATTGGGGGAGATCCCAAATCCTCTTCCTAAAGGGAAACAAACAAAAGGGTAACGCCACAATCAGGTCCGAAAGACAAAAAGCAGCCCCTTTACCTCGTCACGGCCCTGGTACAGATAGTGACAAGGAAGCAGCTGGCAACGATCATCCACCCCCAGCCCCCGTCTGGAGGACCTGTGTGCAGGGCTGGCCGGGAAGAGGCCATGGCGCAAGCTGGGGCGATTCCTCCCTGCTCCCCGCCTCAAGTGGCCGGGGCTGACACGGGCTGGCTCGCCCAGCACAGGCCAAGGCTACGTGGCACATGGGTTACTGGCCATCTGAAGAGAGAAAAAACAGGCAGAGAGGAAATCAGGGTTCATTGCATGTGCTGTATAACTGTGAGACTGGGCTAGGACATACTGCTTTGGCTTCACCCCGTAAAAGTGTCAAGTTTCTTTTTCTATGAAAATTTGCTGGAAGCAAGAATGCCATCAGGATTTGGCCCTCTGTCTAGTATCATTTATTTGAGGGTAGTTTGCCCAGCAGTTACATCCTAGCACGATACCCTTTTTCCCCATGAACATCATAACGCATACATATAAGTCATGTACTTACTGGTGCCAGTGGTTGCAGCTCATTTACCTTCAGCGTGGTTTCCCATTGCTCACACTAGTCCCTGGGATGAAATGTATTTTCAGTTGCAGTCTCTGCTCAAGGTAACTGCACTTTCTGTACACAAATCAGTGCATAATTTGTGTTTGAAGAAGTACAGTTTTCACCTATGTATGGAAAGGAATATTCACTGAAAAAATCAGCAGATCTGATCATGAGATAATGTCATTGTACTCATGAGCCCACCTTAGATGAAAGCTGTAATGAGGCAGTGACATCATTTTCTGACCATGGACAATTCACTGAAGGTTAAATCTGGCCTGTCCCCCTCTCCTATCCACTTAAATCAAAGTAGTCTCAGCATCCAGGCTATAACATGGGCTCTAAATGCACACTGAGCACTGCAGACACTACAGGGAGATGAAATGACACCCACTGGACCCTGGATGAGCAACTGAGTCATGTATGTTGAAGTAGCCTTGCTAATAGTGTGGGTGTCACCAGCAGCATGGGGCCAACAGCCCTTAGTCCTTTCTGCATTGATGACTGCATGGCAGGTCTAGATCAAGGGACTTGAGACATCCTATTTGCTCAGTGCGGGAACATGCAGTGCTGCCTGCAAGTGCCAGGTTTTAGATCATATTTTTGCCATCACCAGCAGGCAACTAGTCCCTGGATGAATCAAAGATTTATAAAATGTAAACAGACTAATCTGGGATGTTTTTCAATTTTTGCTTGGAGAGAAACCTTAAGTAGTGTCTACATCACCTAGTATGACATGCTGAATATGCCACATTCCCACTCACAAGTAGTACAGTCTTCCCAAGATATGTTGCCTGTTACAGGACATAAGAGGGCTGCTGAACTACTCAAAAGTGCAACTCAAGAAAGCAGCTGCATGGCTAATGAGGTGCCTTCCCAGCTCCTGAAGCAGCTCAGCCAGGTGATGCTCAAGGCTTGGCTCTGCAAAGCTCAGAGCTCCCTAACCCAAAACAGCAGAGCACCCCAGAGCCAACCCTAAACTCACCACAGGTGAACTTCTATGTTTAAATGAGCAAATGAGATTCAAATGAGTTTATGATTTCAAACCTCATCTTTGAGTTATTCAATTGTTGGGACTTAACATATAAAAGATCAATAAAAGCTCTGAAATGGAAAGTAAGACAGTTTGTCTTTTCTGACACAGCTTTCTAACACAGTACAATCTTCCAGTGCAGATGACAGAGCTTTCTGAGCAGACTCTGCAGGTGCCCACATGACCTCAATGACATAAGTAGCCTCTTCACAAGCCTTGTAACATTTTGCTTGAAGTGTAAAGTTCATTTTTTGACCTTATCTATTTGCTTCAGCACAAACATACAGCAGTGCCACTGTGTACCCACACCTTCCTTCCCTCCCCACTATGTTCTGAAACAAACTCTGACACAAATGCAGACAAACTGAGGGAAAATTATAAACCAGATTTTCTAATGAAATAAAAAAGCAATATAGGCATGTGTAGCATTATTCAAAAAAATCTGAGGAAGGCTGAAAATTCATGCAGTCAAAAGTAAGTTAGTGGGTGCCAGGCACATGATACCAAAGACACATCCATGGGCTTGCCACCTGACACACACATTCTGTATTTGCCTTCCAGCATGATCTGCAAATTTGCAAACAAACCATACATCTCACATGTAGAATCCATCCAGACAATAGACAATTCTGCAGAGTTTATGTTACACTTTGAGTAAGTTACATTATCTAATGACTGATTCTTTATTTTTAGCTATTAGAGTTAATGATACATTTCTTTTTGTACAGTTCCAAGCACAAACTATCGGATCAACAAGTTATCTGATGACTAAGGCAGTGGCTATATGATTCTTTGTGCCAGATCAGCAAGCAGTACAATTTGATGCAAACCACCACATCCCTGTCTCCTTAGATGAAAAACAAAATTCAACATTTTGGGGATGCCTCTGTCTAATACAAAAGCTGATACCCAATGAAGCCAAAGTGGCACAAGTAGATTAATACCCCAATTTGGCAATAAAGTTTCACATAACTCTATCCTGTCAAATTCACTTGAACAAGCAGAGCAAGTACCCAGTGCTTTCTACCATGTGGTTGCCAAGTTCTACATCTATTACTATGGACATCAAAGGTGAATTTATTTTATAACTTCAAGTTTAATGTTATATTCAAATGCCTGGATGATTGAATAGCCTTTAAGAATCCATGACAGCCACCTGAATTAACAGGACACTGATAAAGTTCAAATTATTTTGCTCACAAGTTTCCTGGCAATCACAAGAAATGCAGTCAGGTGGAGTCTGAATAATCACATGACACATCACAGAGGGATTCTAAGCAATTCAGATGTACCTCTGCAGCAGTTTTGCAGAGTCTTGGTAAGGAAGGCCGCCTCATTTTGGAACTGAGCAGTATCTTTCACAATTCCTTCTAGATGGGTGAAGATTGAAGTTCTGATTATTAAGAGTAGAGTAGGAAGTGTCAGGGATGCAAGAAGGGACAACAGTAACCCCTCAATAAGCAGATTTATACACAATTTTTTTCAGTCCTCAACAATATCTACAGAGTCCTAACTAATTTTAATGCACAAACAGAAGAAGCTGGGTGCCATGACTGCAGGCTACATCTCTGGCCAAGCTTCCCAGGTGAGCTTCAGATCAGGTCTGAGACTCTAGTCTAGCTCATTCTAGTAGAGACTCTAGCAGTTCACTTTAGTTCTAGCTGCACATTAACATATCTGGGAAGACTCTGATGACATATCAGGCTAAGCAAACATACACTAGGTATTTGGTTACACAATCACTTGCTGTTATTTTCACAGAACTCTGCCTACAGCAAACATTTAACCAGGTTTCAAGCAACTGAAAACAACCATATTATAAGAAATGCCTGGCCAATACAGAAACAGACCAGCCAACCTTCCCACAATAGGATCAGTCCAAACCTCATTTTCTTGGATTCACACTCACTTCAAGGAGTACTGGGCCTTTCATAGCCCCTGAACTAATAGGGGAGAGACAGGAAGAAAAATTTTAGATCAGAAACATTGCCTGTGCTACATGACAGTGGTTCATAAGAAATGACTAAGATTAAGTATTTACTGTGTTTTGAAATATATAAATTTTTTTAGGTCTCGAAGGATCAAGGATTACTTTATCTGTAACAAACTGCAGTAAAGAAATGAGCTTAAACCAAGTAGCAGGTTAAAAGGAAGAGAGAGAAGTTGCAGAATACCAATTACCAATTAATAGCTGATTACCATCTTGTCACAGGTTTCTCTAATTCCATGGTGTCAGGGATCTCCCTTTCCCATTGACTAGTGTCCTCTGGAGAGGTTTGCTGGACCCTTAACTCATTTCCTACATCTCATCAGATACAGTAGAACACACGTAAGTAGGATGCAGTGTTTGGTAAGAGGATAGATGACACTGACAGACACAGAACCTACTAGAAACTGGATTGTTAAATGGCACTTTTTTAGCCTTCTTTTGCTTCCAACCCTCAGAAACTGCAAACCATAGGGTAGGCACTACAGTCAGCAGTCTTGCAGGTAGATAAATTCCAAGTTTTTCTTAAGTACATGAGAAGTAAAGACTAATTCTGTACAGCTCTTGGGGTTCAAAGGCTATTTCTAATTCAATATATTTTCTTCAATAAAGAGCTGTTCCATTCTGCACCCTGGGCTAGCTATTTAACTGAAAAGGTACAGCTTGTTTTGATTTCAGCAGAGGCTATTTATCAAGAGCTGTATGATTATGATTTTGACTTGTTTAAAAACAACACATGAGGCCATTTCTAATCCTAAATAAAAGTAACTCCACTGTGCACCTTAAGGCTTCTACTCTATGTCCTTAGCTTAATTCTCTGCTTTAAAAAGTCTCTGACCAACCTCTAGGTAAAAACAAAGCTTATGATTTGCTGAGAGAGAAGAGCAGCAGGCTGGTCCACTGACATTTTCCTTATGCAAGACAATAAGCCTGAGGATTACATGTATCTATAAAGCAGGATACACATTCAGCTTCTCAGATCTCCTTAAATGCAGTACCTTTCCATCACTGTTACACTTAACAACAAGAAACACTTATCTGAAACTACATTTAGGGAACTATGGAGACATGTCTTCCTGTATAGACCTGGAAGTGCCAAAGGCCACCCAAAAGTTGTGGTTGCTGTCAGCTTTCATGTCTCATCCCTGATAATAAGTCAATTCAAATGGACACCAGTTCCAGCACACATCCCCAGTGCTGGAAACCGTTCTGCAGTGTCCTGGAAGACCTGCCACCCTTCACTCCATCTAACAGCAAAGGAAAAGACAAGAAAGCAGGAGGCAGCCCCAAGATAAACCAACACACCCTCAACTAGAAATCTCAGTGTTACTCGTAAGGAAAACACACATGTACTTCAAGCTCTTTCACAGCTGTCATCTTTTCAGCCCTTCTGGTTATGGAAAGACCTTATACAAGTTATGCAAAACTACTTTGGTTCATAATGTCCTTGAGGTTCCTGGCTGGATTTTGGTAAAATGAGGAACTGTACTTACACAGACATCTTTTTTTCCCTGTTCTTGAAGCGTTCAGAGCCTGAGTAGCATTGACAGGTTTTTAACAATTTAAAAATTCTTTCCACTGTTAATTTTCAAGATGTGAATCCTGGTGCTTTCTAAAGGGAAAGAAGATAACTATTCAAAAACAAATCCTGTACCTACAGAATAATCTACCCAGAAGATTGCCCTTACTTATCTTATGTTCTAAGGCTGCTGTTAGCATTTCATCATCATCATCTCCTCCAATATGCAAGATTTGTTTGCAAAAACCACTCAGTCATGAAAAAGGCAAAGCAGGCTTTTTTCTTTTGGTCATACAGGGTTATGTTCTGAAACAAAGCCATTAAGATACTTAATGCCATACGTGCTCTTCTAATGGACAATATGCGACACATGGTAGTAAACTCACGATGACCATTATTTTTCTCAGGAGGTTTTCAGCTGAAACCTCAAACTCTACAAAATTATGATAGCCCTAATACTATTTTTCCATTTAACAATGATATGATATAATTATTGTATATACAATGGTGCTTTAATATAATCCCCAGCAGGAATGGCAGAAAAATCTCTAAACACTACAAAGACAACAGTTTAAGACAAAAACCAGGATGCCTGCTGTTTCCTGAAGCAGGCTTCCAACAGCAATTACTGATGAATATTATTTTACAGGGTTAGATATTTCTGAGAAGCCATTGCATAAATCACATTTACTCTATTAAAAAAAAATCAAAACCCAACATATAATATGTAATATATATTATATGTAATGTAGCCATAGGTACAAAACAATGAACGCATCTCATTATGAGAAGGCTTACATCTGTGTCACTGCACACAAACTCCAGAAAATAACAGGGAAGCTGTTAAAACAAAAAATTCTGACTAGGAAGAACATATTTGACAGCATGCCCATTGTGAAAACACGCATCTAGTCACAAGTAACAGTTTGTCTTGGTGAAATCACAAACTGAAAGTAAACAAACAACTGACTTGTCTTGGGCAGATTAGCACATTCTTCATGCTCAGTCTCCCATTTAGCCTCAGGAAGACAACCATATTTCAACTAGATTCTTGCTTAATAACTTTAAAGATTCCCTAAAAGCTAAAATAAGCTTTAAGAAGAGTGCCTTAAGTTCCCTCTGCTGAATGAATACTGGTGCAGCTGCTCGATTACATCATTTTCAGGGAAAATCAGCAGGAACTCTCCATTTAGCCTGGAGAAGAGGAGGCTGAGGGGGGACCTCATTAATGTTTATAAATATGTTAAGGGTGAGTGTAGAGAG
>JAOEGS010015691.1:0-51934 GCA_025447755.1 Corythornis vintsioides | reverse complement strand
CGCCAACAGGCAGTATGGGGACAATCAGTGCCCACGCCCCCAGGCCCCCGCTTCCCCCCCCCCACCCCCCCGTGTCCCTGCCACAATCAGCAGCCAGCAGGCATCAGGCAGGGGCTATTCAGGGTCGGTCAGGCGTGCAGAGCACAGCCTCACCTGGCAGCCTGCCCGCTTTCACAGGGACCAATCCTGCAGCATGGCACCAGCGGAGAAGAGACAGGGAGCATGCTGGAGGCCACAGCACATGGAGGTGCAGGCAGGACCAAAGTGACTACCTACCACAGCCCACCCCACAGAGCCGTGGGACAGAGGATGGGAAGAAACGGCACGCAGGAGTACCCTCCCATCGTCCTACTGCAACGTGGGTGCAGGCAGGGCTGCACATCTCCGCAAGTGCTAGTGTTAGCTGGGCCACCTCCATGTCCAGCTCATCTACTCCACAGCAGGATCACAGCGGGGTCAAACACAGCTGGCCTTCCACAGAGACCTGGTGGCACCCACAGGTGCTGGCAGCCCCGCACCAGTGCCAGGAAGGTGCTGGCTTGGCGCACGGGTCCTGATGGCAGGCGGGCGGCAGGTCCCCCATGGAGCCGTCTCCTCCAGATGGCGAAGGCCATTAGAGCCGCTCTCGCGCGCACGGAGCCATAAAGTTTATGGGCCTCATCATTTCACTGTAATGGAAATAGTTAAATCTGTCTCTGTTTAAGCAAACTCTGTCCTCGCGGGAGCACTTGGCATAGGCAGCGGGGGACTCTGGCGGCAGGCAGTAGGCAGGGGCATCTGGGACACCAGCCCTGGCACTCTCAGCCAGCACCTGGGCCATCCCCACTGTGCCAGGATGGGGTTAGGCATGTGACAGCAGGGGCAGGACCCAGTCTGGAGCCTGCTGGAGCACACTTCATGGGACAGAAGAGGATGTGATGCCTTGAAAGCCAATTTTCATCCCTCAGCCATCACCCTCAGTAGCTGGGTTGGGGGAACAGGATCCCAGCACATCCCAGGTTGCCTCCATCTCTTGAAGCAGGGGCAGGGAGCAGGATGAGAGCAGCACCCCACTGTGCTCCACAGCACCCCTCAACCCCAGCTCAGACTCTGGTGGGAGGCTGGACTGCTCACTAGGAAGCTACCAGTGTGTTTACAGAGGGTCAGTTCCTCCCCATAGGGTTTCTCACATGGTGTGGGTGGGGGTGCTGACCCCAAAGCAGTAGGGCAGGATGGCAGTGCCTGCTCCACATTCAGGGTCTCGGCTCAGCACCACATACAACCTCCTCCTGGCCCCACATCTCACCTGGGATGGGGTGAGAGCCTGGGGCTGCCCCCAGTGCTGGAGCAGATCTCCCTCTCCACCCATACTTAGCCATGGTGGTGGTGGGAGCACCAGTATGAAAAGCATGATTAATTACAGAGTAAGTCATTAATATTCACAGCTAATTAAAGATCCTTATCATGTATAATGGAGCTTACTCTCCAAATTATGGGACAAAGATGGAAGGGGAAAAAAAGCCCTGTGGGGAGAGGGGTTGCAGAGGGACAAAGCTCTGGGACAGGGGCACAAGGGGGAATGGCAGTGCCCTCCTTGTAGGGTGCCTGGGTCTGGCAATGCCCTGATCAGGGATACAATAATGGGCAGAAGCCAGGGCAGTGGGCATTGGGGAAGGCAGGGGATCTACCCATATTGAGGCAGGGACCAGGCAGTGCTGGGGACTCCCTGTCCATAGGTCTCTAACCTGCCATCCCAGTGCATGGAGGACACCTTCATGCTGACCAAGTCTCAAACATCTTCCCATGGAGCAGGGACTGTCCTAACATGGTGGCAAACAGCCTCCAAATCAGCTAATCCCCAGCAGCCACCCAGAACAGTGCTGGGCTTGGTCTACCTGGTCCCCAGGAGAGCAGGCGAGAGGGGAGGGTACAGGCACTTTGCCTGAGCTCCTGTTATACAAATGAAAGGTTTTTAGTGGGAAAGACTCCGGGAAAGTAATACATCTCCCATATTGATCGCAGGCCAGGGACCAAGGAACGGCTTAAACAGTAATTGATTTCTAGCCGCCGAGATGTGTTGGGGAGCATTGATTTAACAGCACTGCAGACACACTGCTACTAATCTGATTAAAGTATTTAGCAGAAATGTTATTCTTTAAAAAAAAAACAGAGAGGTGATGGTGCTGCCTGGGGCCAGGGGACCGAGGCAGGGTTAGAGAGCAGGGGCAAGCAAGCACCCTGCCATCAGGAGCCTGGGGACAGCTCCAAACCCGCATCCTGGTGAGGGTGCCGCCGCCTTGGGACACATCTCCAGCCAGTTGTGCTCAGAGTTGTTCCCAGCAGAGCTTTCAAGGATGCGTGTGAGCTCAGCGTGATGAAAGCAAAGCAGGGCCAAGGACACATGTTGAGAATGTGGACAACACGTGGGCAAGTGCACAGCCATCCTCCCTTCTGGGGCAGCCACCAGCTGCTCTGGGGACACAGCAGATGTGGAGGGAGGTGAAGGCAGCCCATGGAGGTGTCTCCAATTGGAGGCATACTCGGCTAGAGTTGGAACATGTCACACACAGGATACACTGGTGCCATAGCAGCTGGGGATGTGCAGGAACTGAGGTCTGGTGGTGCCCTCAGACCCAAGTCCCTGCTCCTCACGACGTCCCAAGGCAGGGAGGGGACCGTGTGCACTGCTGGACCCACAGACTGCAGTGTCTCCATGCACAACCCTTACCCACCTCATGCCTTGCTGCCAGCAGTGACACCACTGCAGGGAGCCCTCCCATGCTGTCCCCTACTGTCTCACATCTAAGACCAGGGATGGATGCTTCTCTGGTGGGCACAAGACTCCTCCATGCCATTCCCAGCTCCCATGGTGAGGCACTAGCTGAGCAGGTAGAGGAGTTCCTGCTGCTCCCCATCACACACATCAGCCCAGTTAATTAACAGGCTATATCAAACAAATAAATTATTCCTGCTTCCTATTGATTCCAATTTACTGGCCCCTAGAGAGCGCAGGCTCCTTTATCCCACCTGTCACCCCTGCTTAGCAGCTGCACTAACATCTGCCCTGCTCCTTTCACCTTTCCTGCTCCACCATCTTCAGGGCAAAGTTTGGATCAGCCATGGGGCCCACACTGCCCCACATTGCTGCCCATCATCCCCTGGGGTGCAGCTCCAGCCTGGTCTGCTGCTTCTCCTAGACATGGTGCATACCCCAGTGCTGATGCACAGAGAGGAAGCCTGGATGCCCAGTTTCCCCTGCCTCCCTGGGGATCAGCTTCATGCAGGGATGCCCTGGCCCCTGCTAGCCCTTTTTTCTCACCAGTGACAATAGAAAGGGTAGGAGCACTAGTTTTCACTGCCCAAGCTCAGCCCCAGCTCCCTGTGGGCAATGGTGCCCCCAGACTGGGCCACGCCCAGCAGGACAGCAGCCAGATTTCCCTGCTGTCCCAGGGAGAGGCCACCACTGCACACGCAACGGACCTTTGATGCCTGCCTCATAGGCAGGAGGCTGATCAAAGCCCAAGCCCCTCCCTGCTCCTACCCCTATGGATGATGGATCAATAAATCAATCCCAACTCAGCTGCTGACTGCAGAGCCCTTTGCTCCTGAGCCAGCTTCACTGGGAGATCTCAGAGAGGCACAGGGTCCTCACTTCCACCCCTACCTGCTTCAGGGCCCCAGCTCATGGCTGATGACATACTGGGCTAGTGACATGCCACCCAATCCAGCCTGAAAGCAGCTGACAGCCATTGCCAGCCAGGACTGCCTCCTGCTTGGATCCAGGCAGCACACAGTGACAGGTCCTGGTCCTTCCCTGGCCAGGCCACCACAGTCCAGTGCTACGTGCACAGGACTGGGCTTTGTCTAGCAGGAACCCCCTAGCCCCACATGCAGCAGTGGCAGTGGCAGTGTGTGACCTTCTCTGGGTGCAGGTGCCTTGGCTTGCTCAGGTGGGGTATGGTCTGAGCAGCAGCCTGCTGGCCCAGAGACAGAGGTGACCTGGATGCAGCCAGAGCAGCTCTGGCCCCACCTCAAGTCCGGTAAGCAACCAGCCATGATATACCAGGGCAGCTGGAGGCTGGCCAGGGCCATGGGATAGGTTCATGATCACAGCCTGCCTGCCTCCCTGCCTGCTGCTCCAGGCACCGACGCTTTCCAGAACTGGTTGAGCTGGATTTCCTCAGGTTGGAGGGATTAAACTGATCCCGGCCAGATGCCAGCAGCAGGCTGTTTGCCACGTGCCTGTTGTTCGAGCCTGCCTGGAGGGTTTGGTTCTTAGACAGGGGTCAGCCAGCATCTATCTGGGACACACAGAGCACTGGAGTCACTCTCTGGGAGGACTGAGTCCCTGGTACTGTCTGCCCCTCCACAAGACCTTGGATGTCCCCCACACTGCTCTTCCCTTGTGGAAAGCTGAGTAGCGACAGCTCTGCCACTGTGCCAAGGGGTGGGTGAGGAAGAGCAGCAGATGCTGCTGTGGAGCCCTGCTGCCGAGGTAGCCAAGGCCAGGGGGGTTGGCAAGTGACTCACTCACCATGGGTGATTCATCCCAGGCAGAAACAGCCGGAGAGCAGGCCAGCTCCAGGCGTCTCTTGCTCGGAGATACCCTAGTCTCCAGCCCTTGGCTGAACACCCACACCTGCTCCCACGAAGGTGTTCCTCACAGAGGCTTCCCGGATAGACCAGTCTGTGCCCAGGATCCATCAGCCTTCCCACCAGTGACCCACTGAGGCTATGGGGTGCCTGGCATGGTGGGAAGCTGCAGCACCCAGCAGGCTTGGCGCAGTCCCACGGCAGCGGGCGTAGGAGGAGTGGCTGGAAGCGCCACAGCAGGGAGATAAGCTCCCTTTGCATCCTCATTGCCTCTGATGGGAGGGAGATTTATGGTTCCAAGCTGCGAACTCCAGCACACAGTATTGATCACTCCTGGTTGCTCCCACTGCTCCCTCACCTCCTGGCCTTGCCCGTTAACTCTTCCAGACCAGAGAACACCCAGGGTCAGGCATCCCTCTGTGATGCAGCAGCCAGGGCAGCAAGGCACCCCAGGTCCAGGCTGGCTGGGACATCTCTTGGGGGAATAGCAGGGAATAGCAGGAATAGCCCCCAGCCCTGGCTGGGGCTCAGAGCAGGCAGAAGTAGCTTGGCTGGGCTGGTAGTGGCAAGTGCCCCTTGGCAAGGAACGTGACCAAGGGGGGCAGGGGTAGACTGGGGGAGACTGGAGAAGACAGGGCTGGCAGGCAGTGATAAGGGGACAGAGGGGCATTGTGCCAGGGATTAGTGCTGAGTGTAAAAGGATGTCAGGTGGTGACAAAAGGACGGTGCCCAGGGGACGCAGTGAGATGGCCACAAGCAATGCCAAGGACACATGGGCAGCAGCATGCACCAAGCAGTCCTGGGGTCAGCTGAGGGCCTGATGCTGAGGGGATGGGGATAGGGGGCAGCTGGGGGGAGGGGGGGACAGGGGTGGGACTGTGGGTGTCTTTGTAGCGGCAGCAGGAAACGATGTGTGAAATGAAGAGTTCCTGCCCAGTGCCCAGAGGGAGCGTGCAGCATACTGAGCAGGACTGGGGCTGGGGAGGGGGTTGCAGAGGGGTGCATGGCTGAAGGGGTCCTTAGCACCACATGGGGAGTCTGACTGGAGCGGGGGGGCAGTGCTCCCCAGCATGGGGTTGTGCCCTCCTACAGGGGAGGTGGGAGGGGGGGCTCTTGGCATGGGAGTGGTGGGTGGCTGCCATGGGGCTGGAGGCTGGGGTGGAGCACAGCTCTGATAGATGAAAAACCATCTCTGCCGCCCTCTGAAATGCTCTAGCCCTGTGTAACCCCCACTCCCTCCCTGTTTGCTGGTTTCCTGCTGCTCCACGGAGATAATTAAATCTGCTATTTCGGCAGGTTCCGCATCCCCTGCCAGGCGGATCTGCAATCAACCTCAAGAGGGCCTGGGGCTCCCCCACCTGCACATCCCCTCCCACCCTGCCCACCACCGTGCCACCCCTGTGCCACCTCACCTGGCCCTACCACCTCTGCCTGCCTCAGATCCCTGCCTGCTGGCATCATCTGCCTGCCTGCACCCTTGGGTGCCCACAGGAGGGGCAATAACCTCCTCTCCTGTGACAATCACATTTCCCCTGCCAGCTGCAGGGTCACAGCCCCATGCCAGCTCCTCTGGAGGGGTCAGCCCTGTCCCAAAAGCTAGCCTGCCTGCAGAGGGTCCCATCCAGGGGGTGGCTACATCCCACATGCAGACAGGAGCAGCACACCGCTGGCTGCCCAGCATCCCCAGCTCCCCATCTACCCCCCGTTCTGATGTTATCGTCTTCCCGTGGCACACGGGCAAGCTTTAAATAATTCACGGAGGT
This sequence comes from Corythornis vintsioides, assembly GCA_025447755.1. Lineage (NCBI taxonomy): Eukaryota > Metazoa > Chordata > Aves > Coraciiformes > Alcedinidae > Corythornis > Corythornis vintsioides. The sequence continues at coordinate 45,599 of JAOEGS010015691.1, read as the reverse complement.
GAGCTTGAGCACAGATGCTCCCACAGGCAGCTGGGTGCAAGCAGGCAGGCACCGGCTGGGCAGCAGAGATAGCAGTGCCGTCCCCGCTGGCTGCCCAGGGCCTCCTGGCACCTACCAGCTGGGAAGAAAGGGTCTGGACTCAGTGTTCACAGAGGAAAAATACTGAGACCATCATCCTGAGAGAGCTCAGCAGAAGCAGGAGGTGAGCAGGATGCCCAGGATGCCCCACACCATGCTGCCCTGATAATGCCCAGCCCTGCGCCATGCTCCCAACCTGGCCAGTTATCCCTCCACCCTCCACTCTGCCCCCAGTCCCTTGCATAGGATCTCAGACTGATTCCTGAGAAAGCATGTTGGTAAGCTGGCAGCTTTGGCTGTAAATTTGGATCAATAATTAAATAATTTAAGGGTGTAAAACTATAAATGGAGTATTAAAATACCCATTCTCATCTGAGGCATGAGGATGGGAGTGAAGGTGAAGGTGAAGGTGAAGGTGAAGGATGCCTGGATGAGCCACACAGCCACTTCCTAGTCGTGCGGAAAGCCCTGGCTCTCCCGATGTCAGCGCAGAGGCAAACGTTGCTATAACTAATCGCCGGCTGTGCCAGGAGAAGGGAGGGCAGCATCCATCAGGGAGCGGGGTTATTGATGGACTCCAAGGCTGCTATTACCCGCCAGCCCTGCTATTACACACACCATCACTCAGTGCGTGGCTGCGGCCGCCACGCCAGCCCCTCTGTGGTGCCTCAGACTGTGCCAGCTGGGAAAACCACTGGAAACAGGTATAATTACATGGACAGTGCTCACCAGGGGTGTTTTGGCTGCAGCCCCATTACTTGTGCTGCTGTCTACACATTGCACTGATGCTATTCAATGCTGTTCATCCTCCAAGCCCCATGTCCCCAGCCCCACAGTGAGCCGGCACCGAGCAAAGCTTGTGGCACATCCCTGCTCCCCACCAATGCCTTGTCCAAATTCTTTTCCAACCTGGGCCTGTGCAGCCTGGCAGAGTGGTGGGCAGGAGGCAGTCCCTGACAGCCTGGAGCAGGGAGCTGGCCATCCCTACTTGAATCCAGGTGATGCTCTCAGGAGCCACCACGCTATGACACTGAGAGTCCACCGCACCCTGGCTCATTTCAGGAGGATTAGTCTATGATCCTCCGCTGCCCAGCCCCGGGGAGGGTAGCTCTGGGAAGCAGGGAAAGTGAATTTCAGCAAGATTAACTCTGGTCTGCAGCAGGATGGGAAATGGAGGTTCATCTGCTCATCCAAATGGAAGCCAACCCATGGGGGACCAGATAAAAATGGGCTGACATTTACCTGCCAGCCCCACAGAGGGCGGGTGGAGCGCACCATGGCCAGGCCATGTCCCCCGAGGGGTGCAGACATCTACTCAAGTGCCAGGCACTCACTGCCCGCTGTCCTGCTCAGCCAGTAGGGACAGCATGTGGCACACAGAGGTGTGCCTGTGTTCTGAGGCAGAACTGGAGTCCTGCCAAGGGTGGGGTGTTGGAACAGCCAAGTGAGTGAGCTTGGGCTGTGGTGTGCTCAGGGCAGTCTGTGTATGGAGACAGGGAGCAAGGTGGCTGGCAGCAAGGTGTGCATCTGTGGCAAGAGCAGGGGAGTGAGACTGGGGCAGGGCTGGTTCCTGAAGCTGAAGCCTGCTGGGCTCCTTCCTCACAGGAGGATGATAGTTAAGGTCTCTACTGGAATCCTTGGTAGAGGTGCCCTGAGAGGTGCCTGAGGAAGGTGAAAGAAACTTGCCTGGGCACCCTCCCCTGAAACCAGCAGAAAGATGCCTCTTCACTTGTCTGAAGCCATGCAGCCCAGGCTGCTGGAAAGGACTGGAAGCACTCTCTGCCCTGCTCAGGAGCCAAAGGATGCTGCAGTGGATGTTCATACCTCTCCACCTGCCAGCAACAACCTCTGTCTTTCCTTTCACCACAGACCAGGTCTGAGCATTCTCCTACGATGGCACTAACATTTCTATCAGTGCTAGCAGCTCCTCTTTGGGATGACTCTCACAGACATCTCAGAGCAGAACAGGCCAGCCACCTTGCAGACACGAGGTTGCCACACCTTCTCCGCCATCACTGTCTTAGCATCCCACTGACAGCAAACGCTGACCTTGCTGCATGCCCAGGGGCCAGACACACTGCTGCACATCAAATCTCTGCTCAGGGTGCCTGCCCAAGCTTAGGCACAGCAGCTGGCCCACATCTGGGAACCCAGGGCTTCGAAAGGCCCTCAAGCCACTGGCATTGCTGCCCTCGGGGTACAGCCCCTACCCCACGAAACACCCAGACTTCTCCTAGCCTGGGGCACCCACCCCGGTCCCGGTGAGCAGGACCCTAAGCCCTCAGTACCGAGAAGCCAGCACATGGCTGTGAGCAGGAAGGGTTAACAGCTCTGTGAGCAGAGCCTCCCCTTCCTCCCCCTTCGCTGTGTTTTACAGGCCGGAGCTATTACCAGGAAATGTTCCCATCAGCACCATTGATCCCCTTGTTTACAGCCCCGTAATCCTCAAGTGGTGACTCTGGAGCAGTAAGGAGAGGAGGGGAGGTGGTGGCTTTCTCTCTGGCATCACCTCTGCCCTGCCTGCCTCCCCACAGGATGCCCGTCTGTCTCCGGTGCACCAGAGTGACATGCATCCAAGCTCTGTAGCACCTGTCTGGGCACTGGGGGCTTGGTGACCGGCGGGGAGATGATGGAGGTTGGCACATTGGCTGGAGCTGGCTGCGGGTCCCCCCTCACCAGTGGTGCTCTCCCAGCGTGCAACTGTGCCACCCACCAGCTGCCTGACTCGTGGTCACAGAGTCCCATGTGGCAGCCCTACTTTGTTCTCATTAGTTCAATGAGGGGAGCCGTCACGCTAAATTAGGGACCCTCCCAACTCACAGCTCTGCATCTGCCAGCCAGCAGTGGCTGCCAGCCAGGAGAGAAGGGCACAGAGGAGGTGAGCACCCACTCAGTGCCCCACGGAGACTGCAGGCAGGGATAGGCAGCCCCTCAGGCTGCCCACTGCCAGCAGCACGGGAGGGCTGAGATGCTGGCATGGGGCACTGTCCTTGCACAACCCTGCCTGTTCCTGCTCTTGTGTTTTGTTTCTCCCCACCCCAGAGGGGCTTGAGTGGCTCCCTAGATCCCTGTGCCAGGGCTGCAGCTGTTCCTTACCCTCAGCTGTGCTGGGATCATGCAAACCTGTGTCAAGCATCTGAGGCAGAGGTGCACTCACGGTGTCCACCACTGGGACTTTCATAAGCTTTGTCTCCAACAACACTAGAGCTCAGCCACCTCACTATGCTTCTGCCCACAGGCATATCCTTGTGCTGGCTGGGAGGGCAAGACTGTGTCTCCATCTCTTTGCTTCTGCTTTTGCCTGGATACAGCCTATCGTCTGTGGATGCTTTGCTCCCTTTCAAAGCACGCCAGGCAGGGATTTACCTTCCATCCCTTCCCAAACCCTGGGGAGTCTGGCTCTTCCCCAGAAGCCACAGGAGGGATGAGAAGCCAGGTCTGCTGGTCATTCTGGAGCAAGGCTGCAGGTCACAGCCTGCCTCTGCTGAGGCTGATCCAGGCTGAGTCCCAGGTATGGGCTGCCCAACCCTACCCTTCTCTTGGCTTCTCAGCCCAGCCTCACAACACAAGCCCTGCCAGAGCATCCCCAGCATCCCATCCCAGCACACCCCTGCTCTGCAAGGGGCTCTTCCCCAGCCCTGAAAAATCCCATGTCAAACCATAAAACCTTACAGCCTGGAAAAACTGTCCCCTAGCAGCTTTCCCATTCCCTGATCCCCAGTCATGGGGATATAGGACCCCCTTGTCAGCACCCCAGCAGTGCCTTGGTCTGTAGGTGCTGCAACAGGGACCATTCCCAGCCCTCCTTGCCTTCTGAGACATTCTGCCACTGTGCACTCACTGTCTGGAAGTCGCTGCCGTTGCAGTTCTCACCGCTGAATGTGCAGCTGACAAGCATCTCACCCAGGTCCATCTGGTGTCCCACACGCCTGTAAAACTCCTCCAGGTTGAAGGGACAGCTCTTCTCCTCCTCGCTCATGGCCAGTGACTCCAGCAGAGCCTCCAGTCTGCTTCTCTCTATGCTGTCCAGCACTAGGGGCCGGCCAGCCCCATCCAAGAGACCCAGCATCTCCCCGGCCCAGTACAGGTCATGACCAGAGAGATGCGAGAAGCGGGCAGGGTTGAGGTTGCAGAGTGTGACAGCAGGGAAGGTCTTGTTGCATGCCGTCTCCTCCTCCACCTGTGTGCTGTGAGGGTACTGGAAGTACAAGCCCACACACTTGGCATAGGTATGAATGAGGAGGGCCAATGAGCCCAGGAAGGCCAGCAGCCACAGCAGGTTGCGAGACGTGTAGCACCGGTGCCGAAAGATGTGCTGGATACCATGGAGGCTGGAGCGGGTGGCAAACTCCTCCAGGCTCAAAGGGCGCTGCTGCAAGGCCGGGTCATCACATGCTGGGTGTCTGGTGGGGCAGCTTCCCGTGGGAAGGGCTGCCAAAGGCTTGGGGGGACCCCAGGGGTGTGTGGGGGACCTCCGGGTTTCCTCCAGCCACATGGTGTCAGACGGTTCTGCCCCTCTCTGCCCGCCGAGCCCGAGATGCTGGAAGAGGCTGTATGAGCGGCAAGGGAGCGGGCAGGCGGCGTGTGCCAGTGCTGGGGCGGGACCGTGGTGCTGCTCACACCCTGCCCCGAGCGGGAAGCTCCTGAGTGCTGAGACCACAGACTTACTTAGCGATCACCGCATCCTGCAGGGATCAGAGCCAGACACTGAATCGTCCTGGAACGCTAAGGGCACTCTCACTGCTTGTCCCCTGGGCGTGCAGGCAATTAGCTGGAGTTCTGCTCACTTCTACCATCTCCGTGCACTTACGGTGGGCTCCTCGGGGAGGGAGAGGCAGGCAGACTCCTCTCATCCCCCTGCCAGGGGATGTAGGAGCCACCCTGGCAGGTCTGCATGGCCCCAGGCTCAGAAGGGGTGTGTGGGGGCAACAGTACTTTGGTCGTGTGGATGTGGGAGGACTCAGGCTTTGTGCTAGTCTTGCAGGAGCACAGCTCTGAGACACCGGGGTGGTCAAGGAGCCGAGGTGCCGAGTGTTGCTCTTATCACAGTTTCTGCAGCCTTAGTCTCAAGCACTTCTTTTGGGGTCTCCAAAAAGCTGTGGGGTCACGTTCCTGCAAGCACAGGGTGAGGCCAGAAGGTGGCAGGGCACTTGGAAAGCAGTGACAGACCCCAGAGCAGCACCGAGTGCTAATACCACCTGCATATCACCATGAGGATGCTGCCAGGCTCTCTGGTGTGGGAGCCAGAGAGGCTGGGAGCTCTGGTGCAGCGCTGGGGCCAGCACAGTTCAGCATCCCTTGTCCTCGAGGTGCACAGGAAAAGGCAAAATCTTTTATGAGGCCAGCAATATAGCTGAGGAAAGCAGTTGCTCGTCAGCACTGAGAAGCACCCACATGCCCAAAAGCTTATCTCCCATTCCGAACGTCCTCAGTTGGTCTAGTAAAATATATTGCTTTTCCCTACCGGCATCGCCACACCTTGGCAGATCCCACAGTGTTGCTTTGTTGGCAGTGGAAGCAGAACAGAGATGCAGAGCAGAACCTTGTCCATGGGACCAGAGAGGACAGGTTGGGATTGGGAAGGATGCCCAAGCTGGGAAGAGGGATATGTTCCCCTGTTCTTCTCTCCACACTAGGCACAGGAAGATCCCAGGAGGAAAGATGAGGAAATCAGAAGTGAAGATGCCCTGGCATGGGGAGGAGGTGGTGCCCGGGCCAAGTGGAACTGGAAGGGGCAAGAAGATTAGGCTCTCTCCTGCAGATACTGGAACCTAACGGAGTTCCCAACAGGGTCCTGGAGTGGAGCAAAAGGCAATACCAGGCCCCACAGTGTCTGCAACCATAGGCCAGTGATGCTGGCCCTGCCCAGCTGTGCTCCCCTGGACTGTGCTCCCCAGCACAGCTCTAAATCCATTAGCTTTGCATAATTAGATTTTTCTCAATTACCAGATTATGATAATTAACAGCTCATTTGCAGAAGGCAGTACCTAATCCCGGCATCATGCTTGGCTTGTTGCCAGCCTGGCTTGCAAGGCTGCAGGCGCTGGGGTGGCAGGCAGCAGAGCCAACACTGGCACCAGTGAGCCCTGCCATGGAGCCAGGCAGCCTCAGGGATGCTTCCAGAACCCTATAAAAGTTCTCCACAAGTGGTGTCCTAAACCTCCCCTACACTGCCTCTCCAACACAGCCTGCCCAGAGGAGTCAGTGCCCAAAAATGGAGGGGTTGAGAGCCTGTGCAGACAGAGCATCTGCCGGTGAGGGGAGTCAAGAGGGTTTCAGAAGTGGCTTAGGCACCCACGTGGCTCCAGAGATGCAGAAAGCATCCATCGATGACTCCTCCTGCAAACAGCCACCAAGGGAAGCCACATGAGAGGTTAGTGTCATGGGCTGGGCTGGCCCAGCTGCAGTCATTAAGGGGCTTGTTAATGAACTTTCCAAGTCAATAATGTTGCTGAGGAAGGACAGGAGAGCAGGGCTGCAGGAGGCAGCTGCCAGTAAGGTACCAATCTTCATCATGGGAAGGCAGGGCAGTCCAGGCAATTACTGCCCATCAACAGAGCTTCATCCTAGTAAAATAATAGAACAAATAGTAAGAGAAAAATGCGTCTGAGGACCTCAAGGGCAAGGGAACGGGGAGCAATAAAAATGTACTTGGTGCTCACACAGAATAAATCTGCCCAGTCTGACTTGATTGCCTTTTTTGGGTAAAATTGTTAAATGAATCGATGGAGAGGAGACAAGAGGTGTGATATATCAGGCTTTTATTAAAGCATTTGATATACCATCTCAGGGAATTAATTCCAGTTGGCAGGGACAACCAACCCCCACTGGACTGGGGATGTGAGGATATGAGGGTGATGGAGTGGCCTTGAGGTGCAAGGGGAGCTCGGTGTCATCTTATGACACTGGTGTATGCAGCACTGATGGGGCCATCCCCTATTCTCTCTCCCCAGGTGAACATGCTGCAAATCTCACCCCATGATCTGACTCCCAGGGTGGCTGTGCCAGCAGCACCAGGGTTGCATCCAGACAAGCTGGATGCAGTCCCGTGCCCAGTCCTTGTGGGGCAGTGCTCATAGCCAGCTCTGTGCCCTCACTGTACCCACTCAAAGCCACCAACTCCACATACCCAGGGCCACCTTGTAATTTCAGGGCTCTTCCACTCCTGACACAGGTTCTGTCTGCAGAGCTCTGGCTGGGAAGAGGCAACAAGCATGGGTAGCAGTCATGCACAGCCAGGCACGACTTTCTGGGATGTCTCAAGCCGTTCCTGTGCATCTCCTTTGTACAGCATTTCTGATTTTCTGCCATGAGTGTCTCCAGGCGGGGAATCTGGTCCTGCCTCTCTGCCCAGCATGGGTGGCAATTTTGGCTCATACACACAATAAATCAGGCTGCTTGCCCAGAGGAGGCTGTGTGGCCCCTGCTGCTTCAGCTCCAATTTCCCAGTCTCAAATTACCTTGGTCTGCCTGAGAGTTGGCTGGTTTTGTGCCACTCGTCCGAACTCCCACAGCTCCATTTCTGTTGCCAGGTTTTACCAAAGGCCCTCAAGTGTCCCCATGCCCAGGAACAGCATCTCCCAGTGCCCAGACCCTGTGGGCAGCATTGCCAGGGAGCAGAGCTGAACCAGCCCTGGCTGCTCTATGACACAGGGAGCTGGACAAGTCTTGGCTTTCCCCAACCTCAGCAGCATTTGCTCTTTGGCCAGATAATTGCAGGGTCAGAAGTCCCAGGCCAAATGTCAATATGTTTTTCTCAGTGGGGGAGCAGCCCAGAGTGTGTTTTTTGATGGAAACCACATGGAGCATTTGTCCTTGGAAACAGTTTCTCCCAGCAAGCTTCCTTTGATGCACCACATGCAGCAGTTACAGTCTCAGTTGAAGCCTCCTTTTTCTTCACCCAGGAGTCCCTCTTGCTATCCCCTTCATCCTGGATAGCCCTTTCCACTTCCTAGCAGTGCCATGGAGCTGGGAGCTGGAGGTGCTCGAGGCGATGGCAGGCACTCTCATGGAAATAGTCCTACTGTGAGGCAGCAAGTGAGAGAGTCCTGCTGCCAACAGCACCCACAAAGTGATGGGGTCTCCAGGAGCCCTGAGATGCTGGGGGAAGCTGGTAGAGAAGGGATCCACAAAGGTACAGCTCACCCTAGCACCTGGCCAGCCAAGCTGCTCAGTAGGAAAGGCACTAAATACCCACGACACCATTCAGATGTCCCAAGTGAATGTGATGAGCAGAGCACCAGTGGTTCAGGGGCTGAGCAGAGACAAAAGATCTGTGCTTTTGTGACATCAGAAGATTTCCTACACCCCTCACTTTTGGGGTGACAGAGGAATCTATTAAATGAGGCGATTCCTCAGTGGTCCCAGCAGCATCCTCTCTGATTCCCACTGTCTCCTCACAGCCTGGTTTTTTTCCACACCAGCCTCTTTCCAGCTCCTTGCATTGGTTATAATCCCCTAATCTGTGCAAAGCAACAATTTTCTGCATGGCACAGCAGCTGGTTTGAGATCTGCATCCCTCCTCCCCCAAAAGACAGCTCCCTTATCATCAGCAGGTATCAGGTGAGTCAGGCACCATCTACATCCGATAAACACATGTTCTATTTTGCCCTATTTCCATTTATCTCTGAGACTGTAATTATCCCTCATCTCAAAATGTGTTGTGCTGCCTTGTGCACAGAGGAGAGGAGGGGATGTGGGCTTTGCTGGGCAGCCCTGGACCACAGCCTCCTGTCAGCAGGGTTGCAGGAGCCAGTGGGACAATGCTCTGGGATGAATCCTGCCCACCACACCAGCTGCTGAGCCGTCCCTTCTCTCTCCACAGTCAGGTTGCATTCCCTTTAATCTCGAACAGCCGAGGAGATGGATTTTCTCCCTGTGAGCCAGATGTGTTGCACAGAGCATAAACACCCGCGACAGTTGTTGTGCTCCTCGGTGCGAAGGCATCAGATGTCTGCATTAAAACAAAGCTCTCCACTTAATTACTCAGGCTGATAATTCAGCGCATAGAGGCAGCTCTGGCTGAGAGCAGAGGGCTGGATCACAGCTGGGACTGGAGAGCCTTGGAGTGCACATTAATCCCAGCTCTTGCAGCCCTGATTAACGGTGCTGGAAACCTGCCCTCCCTGCTCATTCCCACGGGAAGGGTCCATCCCGGCACCCACTCGCTGTCTCACTGGAGGAGGCCTAGCTTGGTACCTGCGGTGCTCTGCTGAACACTCGCTGGGACCCCTGCCCAGTGTCTTTGGGGTGAGGTAATCCAGGATGTGAGGACCATAGCTTGGAGGGTGCTGTGCTGTCCTGGGAAGACCTGCTAACCATGTTTGGAGCCCAAGGGAGCTACACAAAGGATGGGGAGGGCAGAACCCCAGGGTCATCCTGTGCAGGATGCCACTGCCTGTGTGGGAGCTGGAGTCAGTGCCATCAGGCAGGGTCAGAGCAGAAGGTGGCAGACCTCTGAAGGTCTGGGCCACCTTGGGGCCTAAGCTACCCACTCCTGCTCCTTCATTTCTCCTTCCATACCCCTGCAAATTCACCTTGCTCACCTCAGTCAGCCCTGGGGCACAGAGCCCTTCATGGGGGAGCCCCTCACTCAGCCATTAGGGCAAGCATGTGCCCTCAGCCCATGATAACCCACCCTGCTCTGCTAGACTCTCCAGGATGGGATACTCCTATGGGGCTTCTCCTTTGAACCCATTTCCCTTACCCTCTCCCTCCAGCCTGGTCCTCCAGTCTGGCCCCTACCTCTTTCCCTCTCTCCATCCCTCCCCAACCCCAGAAGAGCCCCCATTCCTGGCCATTCTGCAGGCTGACACTGCTGCAGATCTGTTTGTGGGGTCCTGTCTGTCCATGGAGACTGTTTTCCTCCAGCTCTGCTCCTGCCCTCTTATCTCTGCTCCCTGGGCTGCACGTCTCACTCTGCAGCCCCGGTGAGCAGGAGCAATAGACCCCATCCTGCTCTGGCTGAGCACCCAGGCTGGTGCTGGGCACACAGGACAGTCAGGCCTGATGCAGATATGCAGGCAGCTGTGGACGGCACCATCCCAGTGGGGCCCCAAGAGTTAAGTTGTCATGTATTCAGAGCCACGCGCTGGCCAGGAATTACACTTTTATCGACACACGGTGCTGCCGCTGCTTGAATTGGGACTAGGAACTCTATTTCCGAGCTCACCCAAATTATTCTCGAAGAGATAAAGCACGGTGCAGAGCAGCGCTGGCGCTTCATTAACATTCCCTAGCCCATTCAGCTTTAAACGAAGATTGCCTGCCTCGGAAAATGATAAAATTGAACATGTGAAGCAGGGCATTATGTTCCATCAGCCGATATTATTTCCCACGCAGGGGCCAAGCAGAGACACAAACAGCTATTTATGCAGCGCCTGGCCGAGCCAGGGTGGCTTGGGAGAGGGGAGCTAGTCGGGGGGAGTGGACACAGGGTGGGTGGCAAGTGCCCCCCTCTCATCCCTGAGCACAACAGGGGCTACTACATGCTGCCAGGTTGGTTCTGCCCTCCTGGGTGCTGCCAGGCTTGTGCCCAGAGTAGAGGGCATGTCTGGGGACCACAGACCTGCTCTGTGCAAAGGATGAGGGAAAGGGCTCAGGGGTGCATGGGGTTCCCCTGGCAGCACTGGCCATGCCCTGTAACACTGGAGCATCTTCATCTGCTGCCCTGCACTGGTGGATGTGTGTTTTCTGATAGGGCTGAGCAAGTGAGGTGCTGGTCTGTGTGTAAGACAGTGTCCTGCTGGATGATGGGCTAGCAGGTGCTGGGGAGCACCACAGCTGGGGAGTGTGTGCCTCCCTGAAGGCAGGAAGGGCTGAGCAGGCAGGGAGGGCTGAGCAGGCAGGCCCCCGAGGTTATGATTGGATTTTGCTTGGCTGTGCCGAGCCTATTGATCCAGAAGTAATTAAAGTCTCTCCAAAACCTGACTCATATTCAACCTTGGAAGGAAGGAGATTATCTTAGAAACACCCTCTGCTCCCCGTGCACTGGCACAGTGGGAGCTCAGCCCTGCTGGGTGCTGCCAGCCTGTCCCAGATCCCTGACAGGCTCTGTCCCAAGGGACTGCCTGGAGCTGAGGGCACCAGCACCACATCAGGCAGTGGCCCAGCCAACGTCCCCATCACCGCACAGCCACGCAGGAATCCTGATGAGATGAACCACGAGGTCTGTGCCGTCTAGAACCCAGTCTATTTTCTCACTAAATGCCTCAAACAGATCCCCGGGATCTGGGGGTGCTAACTCATGCTCCTTGCTTACCTCTGCCTGGGCCCTGTGTGGGACCAGTATGTGAAGAGCAGCCTATTGGACCTACAGCTGCCCCTTGGAGACACCAGGGTGCCCAGGGAGACCTGCTGTAATGTGCCCATGAGGTGCAAAAATCCCTTCTCCAGGTCAGAGGCAGCCGGGGAGGTGTGTGTGTGCGTGCGCGCGCGAGTGTATGTGTATGTGCAGGGGCTTGCACGCCCAGCCCTGCTGACAGCCCCGGTGCTATTCCCGGTATTTGTAGCAGGTTGGGACGAGCAACGAGGAGGGGAAGCTGCCGTTTACCGGGGCCCCCTGAAGCCCTGCCCGGATCCACCAGCGGGAATGCAGGGCCACCAGAACCTGAGGGTGCGACAGGGAGGGGGGCTGAGAGTGGGGACTGCACCGGAGAGCCCGTAGGCACGGGACCCCAGGGAGCCCAGCACTCCCGCAGCGTTGGGCAGCGGCCGGGCTTTGAGGCGGGGAGGTGGCTCCATCTGCAGGACACGGCCCCGTCCGGGAGCCCCGTTGCTGGGGGTTTCCCCCCCTTCCGCCGCCCGCCGCCAGTCGCTTTGCATGCGGGGCACAGCGGCAGGGGACAGCGGAAAAGGACATCGGTTCCTCTGGCTCTTCTGGCTCCCACCCAAGCCGCTCCCGGGAATTGAGGCTGCGGGAAGCGGTGTTGGGAGCCAGCCCGCATCCCGCTCCCGTGCACCCTTCAGCGCACACCGCTCCCGGGGCTCCCGCCCGCTTCTTATGCACCCCTCAAGCGCTCTCATCAGATACCCCCGGCGGCTGAGCACGCCATCCTCAAAGTCGACCCCCACCCAGCACCATAGTCCTGCCTGGGGCTCTTGCCATACATCTCCACAGCCAGCACTGCCGCCCCGCACCCTGGGGCACCCCACGTCTAAGGCTCCGAGAGGGCTCTCCCCAGCCGGGAGTTGTCGGGGCAGCGAATCGAGCCCCGGTGGCAGCTGGAGGCGGAGCCGGGACGGCTCCACCCCGGACCCCGGCCCACATAGGCCGGCCGGGTGGGCCCCTCGGCCTGGAGCCTGCGCCGTTCTAGGGGCGCCCAGGAGAGCTCGAGGGAGAGCGTGAAGCAGGAGCTTTAGGGGTGTCCCCGGGAAGGGGGAGGTTGTGCTGCCTGACTGCAGGGTTAGTGGGATGTACAGGCCGGTCTAAGGGCGGCGGGATGCTGCGGCAGCGGTGCGGACGGCTCCTGGGCCGGCTGGAGCGGGCACTGCAGCTGCTGGAGCTCATCGGCAGCGTGGAGAAGGGTGGGTGCACGCAGTCCCCCGGGCCTGGAGTACCCCGGGAACCCCGGCTCTGTTGCCAGGGGGGACGGGGGGCTCTAGGAGCCAGCCCCCGACCGCGGCTGACCACCCACTTGTGTTGCTCGCAGATTACATCCAGATCGCTCAGTGCTTCGAGGCGACGCGCCAGAAATGCTGCCGCCTGGAGCAGGAAGGGCGGCAGGCTCGCGAGCAGCTGTCCCGCGTCGAGGCCGAGAGGGCGGCGCTGGAGGTGAAGCTCAAGCATGCCCGCAACCAGGTGGAGGTGGAGATGAAGAAGCGGCACCGGGCAGAAGCTGAGCTGGAGAAGCAGGTCTGGGGGGGCCTGGCCTTCGGGGTATCCTGTGGGACTGGCTATGGGAATCCCAGTTTGCTCACCGCTGCCCTATTTTGCTTGCAGGACCGCAAACTTAAGCTGGTCTTCGAGTGCCTGATTCAGGAGCCGTGGGGCAGCAGGGTGCTGAGTGGGGAGCAGTGCTCCATCCTCAGAGGTCTGGCTGGCTGTCACTTAGGGGCAAACCTGGCACCAGGCAGGAGGTGAGCAGGACTAATGTTCTTTGTCCCAGACCGTCTGGCAGCCCTGGGCTCAGCTGTGCCCTTCTATCCCTTCACGTCAGCTGGGCTTGAGGGGATGGCTGGGTGTGGGGTGCTAGGACTCTGCAGAGGCATCAGCTGTGGACTCTCAGGAGCAGCTCTATGGTTAGATGTTGGCTGGGGTGTGTGAGTTTGCTGAGCTGACCCCCAGCTTGCTCTTCAGGTCATCATCTGCAGTGGATGAGTCGCTCCAGTCCCTCTTGTCGCACTCGGACATCAGCTACGACCGAACTGAGGATGATGTGGTAAGGAGGGATCTGCTGTGAGTCCCAGGGTTTGACTTCTCACCAGCAGTGAGGGGGGATGGTTTTGCCTCACTTCTGCAGTGGGGAAACTCATTCACATGGCCATGGTTTGGGGAAGGCTGCCCCAGGCTGCTGTTGGAGCCAGTTGCAAGGGGTACCTTTGGCCCTGTGCACCACTGTCAGGCCCTGGTCTCCTTGTTGCCTTTCAGGAGGTTGATAGGACTGTGGTGCAGACTCTGAAGCACAAAGCCCAGGAGAGGAAGGTATGAAGGAAATGCTGGGGTGCAGCAATCCTGGGGGATGGTGCTGAGGTGGGATCTGTGCCCCTCTGTGTGTGAGGATGCCCTGGATTTACTCTGCTGTCCTGCACTGTGCTACTTGCATAGATCTGCGTGTAGGCCAGGCTGGGGTGCTGGCCCTGGGCCATGCAGTGTTAGGGGACCCAGATTCTTCTCCATCCTAGCACAGGATGCTGCAAGGAGCATGGCAAGGGGTTTAATTTATTGATGCTGTGCTGGGAGCGTCATCTCTCAGCAAACCTTCTGCGATCAATAGAAACTCCATTACCCTCCACTGTGGCCCAGCTGGGCTCCTCAATAATTCATACCCACGTGTGGGCATCCCACACATCCTGCTCCACTCACACTTCTGCATTGCAGGCCTGGCCTGGCCTCCACCAGCCCCCAGGGCTGGCTCTGACCCAGGAGGGGGGCCCAAGTCCCTGCAGTGACTGATGTGGAGCAGGCAATGCTGGGAAGTATGGTGACACCAGCATGTTTTGTAGGACTGGGACCACTTGGCTTACATGCCCTGGCATGGAGGGCAGAGTCAGGGAGGATGTCCCTGCCTACCCTTCACCCTATCTTCTCTGTCCCCAGCGTGTGTCCCTGGCCCCTCAGATCGGCCCTGTGGTGGTGGCAAAACGGCACCGTTCTTCTGTGGCACCCCACAACACCGTGAGTAGGGAACCCCCAGCACTCCCTGGGAAGGAATGGGGTGCATGAGGTGACCCAGTTCCAGAAGGCAATACTGCAACCTTCAGTCTTATGTGCCTGTGGTTTCTAGGGGGTCTGGGGGTGCTCAGCTGTACCCCCTGTGTGCCTGTGCCCTTCACCTCTATCTTATATACCTGTGGTGATGGCATCCCTGTCTATGCAGGACTGTAGGGGTGGGGAGCAGGTGGAACAGAGCTCATGGGGAGATGTTGGAGCACTGTGGGGCTGCAGCCAGGCACATTCTTACTGCCCATTGTCTTGGCAGGTGAGTGTCCCCCCTGTAATCCCTCCTGCTGAGGTCCCAGGCCCTTCTGGCAGCCTCCTGCTGACTACTCTGGTGCCACGACGCTGTTCTCGCCAAGGTCATCGTGTCTCCACAAATGCAGGTCAGAGGAAGGGCTAGAGAAGAGGCTCATGAATGGTACAGGACCAGCCCTGGGGTGCTTCTGTCACAGGGGAGAGAAGAGACCTGCTGGGGAATGCTTGTCCCCTCCATGGGGATATTGGGGTCCTCTGCATATGTCAAATGCTGCTGTCTCAGGGCAACTGGGATGCTGCAATGGCTCCCTGGGAGGTGGGAAGCATCCCCATATCCTATCTTGGAGCTATGGTGGCTTGCCTTTCAGGACCCACTCCAGTGCCTCTTCTCTCTGCAGGGCTGACCACAGCATGGGGCTCTGGTGAGCATCTGGCAGGCTGTGCCCTGGTGCAGGAGAGCCACACTGAGGGTGGCTCTGTGGTTCAGCCAGCACCAGCCCCCTTACCCTCAGCTCCAAAGGGCCTCTCACCACGACAGCACCAGTTCTCCTCCAAAACGGTATGTGTGTGTCCCAGCCTTGCTCCTTCCTCTAGGCTGCCGTGGGAAAAGGAGCCAGGCACAGGGAATGAATTTGGGTCAGGAGAGGACAAACGTTCTTCCTTACCCCAGCTCTGCCTGTGCAGGGGATGGGTGGAGGTGGTGGGGGCTGTTTTGAAGGTATCTGCAAGGTGGGACCCTGACCCTATTCCCCTTCTCCAGGTGATGCGCCCTGAGCCATGTGGCGTCTGTGGCTCCCGCATTCGCTTTGGAAAGGCTGCCCTCAAGTGCCGCCCGTGCCAGCTCCTGCTGCACCCCAAATGCCAGGAGCAGTGCCCCAGCATCTGCGTGCCCCGGCCTCGCCACCAGGCCTGGCCCCACCAGGTGAGGGCGGCACAGTTGTGCTTGGGGAGCTGCTCCATATCCCCTGGGATGTTGGGGTTCTGCCCTCCCTGGCTGCAGGGCTGAGCAGTAAGCACAGAGCAGGTGCCTTGTCCTCCCCAGGGTGTGATAGCTGACTTCGCCCCCTCCACGCCACCCCTGGTGCCCGCGCTGGTCGTGCAGTGCGTGACCGAGGTGGAGACACGAGGCTTGACAGAGGTAGGGGCCGGGACTGTGGGGGTGGCAGTGCTGTAGTCCCTGTGGGGCTGAGTCCCTCTCCCTGCACCCCAGACAGGGCTGTACCGGGTGCCAGGTTCAGAGCAGCTGGTGCGTGAGTGGAAGCAGAGGCTGCTGCGGGCAGGAGGGGTGCTGCCTGCCATTGGCACTGTGGCTGACATCCATGTGGTATGTGGGGTGCTCAAAGACTTTCTGCGGGGACTCGACGAACCACTGGTCACCTTCAGCCTCCACTCCACCTTCCTGCAGGCTGCTGGTGAGTGGGGTTCCCCAAGAGGGGGTGGGTGGGAAGAGGCTGCTCCTGCCCTAATGCCCCTCCCTGGTGCTGCCACAGATATCCCAGATGATGCTGCCTGCAGCACAGCTCTGCGCCATGTAGTGAGCAAGCTACCCCGGGCCAACAGGGACACCCTGGCCTTCCTCATGCTGCACCTGCTCAGGTGAGGAGCTTGCCCTGGCAAAGGCTATGTCCCCATGTCCCAGATCTCTGCCCCTTGCCCAGGCTCCATGCCCCAGAGCAAGGAAGTGGGGCTGAGGGTTCCTTTTGTCAGAGGCAGGGTGCTCACACCGCCTTGCTTCACAGGGTGTCGTGCAGCCCTGACTGCAAGATGGACATCTTCAACCTGTCCCGTGTGTTTGGTCCCACGCTGGTGGGACATAGCTCAGCCAACCCTACACCACTTGCCATTATGGAGGACACGCCACGGCAGTGCAAGGTGAGGGTGTCCCCGAGACTGGGGTTGTATCCCAGGTGCTGCCAGTATCCCCATCCTCTATCCCTTCCTGCCCAGGTGGTGTCTCGGCTCCTCTCGCTGCCGCCTGACTTTTGGAGAGGCTTTGTGGGGACAGAGCAGGAGAACCTGGTGCCAACATCCATCTCAGGGGGTGAACAGGGTGAGGCACAGTAATGCTGCCATCCTCCCTGCCCTTGCCCTCTGACTGCTCTAGGGTTCTGGGTGCCTGCAGCTGGGCTGGGGTGTGAGAGATGTCCCCTTCTGTCTTTCAGAGACATTCTTCCGTCCCATCACCTCCTCAGAGACTAAGTCAGCCCAGCTGAGCCCAGCTGGTACTTGCTGCCTCCCCAGCACCCTGCGGAGCTACGTGGGCACAGCCACCCAGCCCCTGTGAGTACTGCTGGGGGTGGGTGGGAGGCCCAGGGGAGCTTGCTTTACACCCCTGACTCATCTCTCTCCCCCCGCAGGCAGGGGCCGGCCTCAAAGAAGGTAGGCCTGTTCTTCCCTTCTCTCATGTAACTAGTGCCAGTGACTCCCTGGAGACAAGAGCTGGCACTGGAGGAGGAATGAAGCTTTTGGGACCAGGCAGCTGCCTGTGGGCTGCTGGTGGTGCTGAGCTCCACACCCTGCTCTGCTTTCCCTGGGGGTGGAGAAGCGGGGCTAGCTCTGCACAGTTGCAGTGACTAGGACACTGCTCCAGCATTGTTTTAAATGTTTGTATTAAACTTTTGAGCAAAACAAGCCTGGCTGTGCCTGTTCTCTGTCCATCCCTGCTGCTGCCAGAGCTGGGGACTCAAAACCCTGAGCAGTGGTCCCCATATCCCTGCTTTTGACGAGCAGGGATGGGAAGGCAGAGCCCCATCATGTCCTAGCTGAAGCCTCCTTTCCCTGCCCCGGACCTGGGCTTCAGGAGGGGCCCCTCTTTCAGCCCAGATCTTGGCCTCAAGTAATCAGAGCTGCTGCTGCTCAGGGCAGCACTACCTTAAAGTGCTTCCAGACTTCCCGGCACCTCTGCTGAGGCCCCTTTAACTCCTTCCTTCCCTTCAGCCTTGGCACATGGAGCTGTAAACCCCAGCAGGAAGCTGCCTGTGAGAGATGAAAGCTCGATGAGGCTGTAACAGAGCAAGGGCCCTTGGGCCCCCTGATAACCCTGCATCAGGGACAGCTGTTCCAGAGGCATTTAGGGAAAAGGGACATTGCACAACAGGGCTGAGAACTGCCACAAGGCCATGTCCAGCAGCCACTAAACCTTTGCCTGCACTGAAAGCCAGGCCAGATGTGGGACAGAGGAGAAAAGTCGCACACAATCCTAAAAGCAATACTTTGGCTCAGTTTCCCTCAGTGCAACAAGGGCATTCGACAGCAGGCAAGCAAATTGGCATATCCAAGGTTGGACAAAACTGACAGAGTTTAATGTGCTTAAAGCCCACAGGAGAACTGGCACGTGAAGGCACAGGGCTGGGAGCAAGGATTTACTGCAAATCCATGGAGCTGGGGTGCTCCAGCAAGGAGGGATGGATAGAAAATTCCTAATGCAGTGCCTTGCTGAAGGTGAGAGGCACTATGGGGTCCTCAGTGGAGGGCAGGGCTTTAGCACAGTGCTCCAAAACCAGAGGCAAAGGTGGGGACAGAGGCAGGTAAAGGGCAGGGTCAGTTACCAGAGACAGACTGTGACAGGATCAGCAGGGAGCTGCCTTCAACAAACCCAGATTTTGAGACAAAGCAAGGTGGTAGACCACTAAACTTGCACACACATGTAAGTTGATTGCTCTAGGGCCCTGTGGCTGGTAAGAAGGTAGATGTGCAGCCAGCCCCCCACAAGCTACACACATGCTGGTACAGAGGAGGCTGTTGGCCCAGCAGCGTGGCAGAGGCCTGCTGCCATCACTCTGAGCCCTGCCTTGGCAGTCTGCACAGGTCTCAGCCTGATAGGGGCAGCCTGGTGGGGCTGGCAGCTCTCCCAGCTGCTTCCAAGCCCTTGGGGGCAGAGGTGGTGCTGGGGAAAGGTGTGCTTTTTAGCTCCCTTCAGGGCCATCAACCTGCCTGGTCCAACCTAGTCCTTGCATACCAGTGCCCTTAGGAGAGCCCAGTGCTGCTGTTTTCCCAGCTGTGGACAGGAGCCCAGCTCAGGCTGTTGCAATTACAGTGTTGAAATCAGGATCCTCGCAACCAGCTCCTGCAAGGCGAACTGCCTACACCGGATAGCTACAAGCAAAGCTCCCTAACCTCTGAGATGGGCCAAGACCTTCCACAGAGTTGCAGGCACCAACTGAGACAGGGAGAGCCTGGTGAGGGGGCAACAAGATGGTGCTGGAAGTGCCTTTCGGTAGAAAAACACTGAAAGCTGGATGCAAGATGCTGCAGGCCAACAGTGCTCCCTCATCAGCCTCAGCCTAGGGCTTCCTCTGCAGTCATAGAGCCTGGTGCCAGGGTCCCAGGCTGTCCCTGAAGACTTCACCCTGGCCCAGGTCTGGTCCCTGGGCTGCAAGAGAAGCAGCACACAAGGCTGATGCTCACCAGCTTTAATGTCAGGCACTTGCAAGGCTCCTGGCCTGCACCTACCCCTCTGGGTGTTCTGGGAACCTCCCAGAAGGTGAAACCTCAGCAGTTTCTTGCTGTGGGGCACAGTGGGGAGGGGGCGACTGGATTAGCCCCAGTGAGCTGCTGACTCACAGGATAATCTGGTTTTTGTAGCTGCGGCTCAGCTCCTTGTGAGGAAGGACAATGGAGTTGAGAATAATGACCTCAGCGGGGATAGTGACACTGCAGCCTGTGAGGAGAGCAGGAGGGGGTTAGCAGGAGGCTCTGGAGAGACTCTGCTCCCCTGCATGGGGTTGGGGGTGGGTGGGACATACCCAGGATTGTGATGGATGGTGTGAGACGCCCATCTCGGAAAAGGGTCTCACTGTCGATCTTGGCATAGGGATCGTTGGGGTTGGGGTCACTGGGCGTCCCTTCAACTCGAGCCCAGCGCCCAATGGTGCTGTCCCAGCCCACAATAGTATTGAGGACACAAGTGTGATCCTAGGGCAAAGGAGAGGGTGATGAAGGGTGCTGCCACCTCCCTGCAAGGGGTGGGGGTTGACACCCACATCTTCAGGCAAACCCTGCTTACGTGGAGTGAGGCGCCGTGCAGGACGATGGATTCTCGTACACGCACACCGGCTCCTACCGTCACCCCCTCCCCGATGGAGACATTGGGGCCCAGCTGTAAGGACAGAGGGAAGCGATGAGGGTAAGGACAAGGGCACCCTCAGCACCCCTGCTGCAGGTCCCCCTCCCAGCCTGCACTCACCACTGCAGTGCTGTCGATTGAGGCCGTGGGGTGGATGTACACATTCCCTGCCACAGAAAGTGCCTTCATCAGGGGAGGCAGCTCCCAGAAGAACTCCACTCAGGGGTGGCCCCGCTCATGGGTCCCACTGCTTCCCCAGACAGCCCACAAGGCAATGGGGGGATGGGGTCAGAGATGTACCTCTGATGATAGGGCCTCCAGGTTTGTTCTGGGCCAGCCTCTCTGGGTGGCTCTTGCTGTATTGGTTCAGGTAAAGGCGACTGGCATAGATAGCAGAGCTGGGAGAGGAAAAGCAAAAGGTTGTTACTGTCTCTGCGGTCCTTCCAGGGCAGAGGAGGGTCTGAATTCATCACCACCCCATCCCTCTCCAGGGCCCTGCCTGGGCACCCTGCTCTCCCATGCCTGGTATGGGTCTCTTGATGCTCCTAGCTGAGTCAGCTCTAGTCCCAGCCCTTACCCAGCTGACTTGATCTGGCTCCAGAAGCCATCAGTTTTGTAGACATAGAGTTTGCCTCTCCCAGCCAGTGCTGTGAAAACGTCCTGCTCCAGCCGGATCACTTCTGCACGCTGCCAGCCATTGGAGTTCTCCTCTCTGCAAGTGAGAGGCCTGTCAGACACCCGCCCCAGTCACAGCCTCAAAGAGGGAGCCCAGCAGCAACCCTCCCCAAATCCACAGGCTCTGGTGACCCCAGACTCCTACCTAGCCATGCACTTCTCCCTAGAAGTGGGGATAGCCCCAGGCACAGCCTGCCCAGACCCACTGAGCCCTAGAGCAGCAGTGGGAGGAGGATCTGCCACCTGAAATAAGGTCTGAGACAGAAGCTGATGGTGCAAGAGCCCCACCCAGTCCAGGTGGGTGTATGAGTGACAGACCCTGCCCCTGCTCCAGAGTCCTGCACAGTTGGATCTTTGCCAGAGTGGTGACAGAGATATCAGGTGACAGTCTGGCTGGTGCAAAGAGGTGGAGCAGGGAGCAGAGCATTCCCAGGTGAGAGGCTTGTTCAGCCCCTTGTTCAGAACCAAATGAGGATGGGGTGGGACGAGAGGAAGGGAGAGGGGGAGTCTCAAGCTAGACAGGAGGGCAGCAGAGGAAAGAGCAGCCTTGCAGAGCAGCCTGGAGCAGGGAGGAAAGCGTGTATTACCGCTAGGGATGGTCCAGCATGGACAGCAGCCAGTGCAGGCACAGAGGGAGACTTACCCAAGGTAAGGACAGCTGGTGAAGGACCAGGAAACAAGTGAGTGATGGCAGAGGAGGAGAGAAGATAGAGAAAGAATGGTGGATGAGTGTGCTGCTGCAGCCCTGGGAAGCAGTTGGTGGGAGGGATGTGGAGCAGAGAGAGGCACTCACAGCACTAGTTCCTGTTGATTCCTCTGGAAGACCTCTCCAATGTGCTGGAAGATGGCAGGTGTGAAAAGGTAGATGCCACAGTTAATGATCTCACTGACAAATGTGCTGGGCTTCTCCACATAGTGTTGGACCTGGAGGCAAGAGAAGAGATGCAAGTCCCAGGGTGCAGCCCCCATGCCTGGTGTCACACCCTCACTGGCATGCTGGGAACACCTGCCCACATGGGCATTGCAGCACTTGCTGCCCACGCCATGCCAGGCTCCCCAGGGCGCTCCAGTACCTCCTGTGTGTCTGCGTTTGCCACAATGCAGCCATAATTCAGCGCCTGTGTCCTGTTAGCCTGTAGAGAGAGGATGTCTTAGCAACAGTGGAGCAGCAGGCATGTGGATACAGACGAGACCCAGAGCTCACACCCAGGGACCCCTCCACGCTGGCTTCTCAACAAGCCCACGGCAAAGCACCACTGCTCCTCTGCTCCCCAGCACTGCCACTCACTGTGGTACCCAGAATGACAAAGCTGTGGGCATCCCCGTGCCGCTGCCGGAACTCCAGCATCTCCTGCAAGGGGAACTCTGAGCACACGTCTGCGTTGAGGACAAAGAAGGCCTCAGCACCACCTGACAGGATCTGGTCTCGGAAGTGATAGATGCCACCACCCGTGCCCAGCGCCGCATACTCCTGGAGATACCTGTGAGCCAAGCAGGGAAAAGCGAGGGCTTAGGGAAGCAGGGGCCTGGTGGCACCAACCAGCAGCAGTGCAGGGAATGGCTGGCTGCAGATGAAGAGACACAATCCCACCATGCAGCAATGGGGCTCACATGGATGTTGGCACAGGTGAAGGAAGCCATGGTGGCTTGGAGCTGTGCTGAACAGGAATCTGTGGAGCAGTAATCAGGCAGGGCTGGGCCCAAAGCAAGGGAAATTTGGCAGAACTAATGTGAGTGACAAGCTGTGCCCATCCATGGTGGGACAGGGACTGCCTGCTCAATGCCTGAGCACTGGCTGTGGGCTGCCAGCCCAGGAGAGGCAGGTGAGGGCCCCAGCCAGGCTGTGTCACTGTGGGTACCCCTGGGGTGTGAGGGCTCCTGCCCACCTGATGGGGATCTTGAACTCCTGCTGCGCCGACACCAGGAAGCGGCTGAGAGCTTCATGTGGCTGGTAGAAGCCCATCAGCAGGATCTCCTTCATGCCGGGTACCTAGGGAGCGAGGGAGGAGAGTGGGGAGGGCGACCCAGGCCTCTCGACCCCAGCCCCGGCCCCCCGGCCTCCCGTACCTTGGCGCAGGCTTCGATGTGGTGCTGCACCATGGGCACGCCGGCCACGGGGAAGAGCGGCTTGGGCACCTCGAAGGACAGTGGCCGGAACCGTGTCCCTGCGGATGGGAGCAGAACAGAGCCGGGGTCGCCGGGTCGCCGGGGTCGCTGAAGCCCGGCGCCGGCAGGAACACCCCGCGGGCCCGGCGGACTTACCCTTCTGAGGACCCCCAATGAGGATCACCGCCTTCAGCGGCATCTCCGTTCCGCGCCGCTCCGGCGGCTCCCGCAGCCCCGCCGCCACTCCCGCCGCTTCCGCACACGTAGCAACCAGACGTCATCGCACGGGGCTCTCGCCCCTGTCATTGCGTCACCGCGCCGGGCGCCGCTGCCCGGGGACGCCCGCTGACCACCAGGGCGCGCCGCAGCGGCGGGAGCGGGAAGTTGGCGCTGGGGGGGGAACGACACGAGATACGGACGCGCCTGCGCGGGGGCGTGCCCCGAGCGGGCTGCGGGTTGCCCGGAGCGGGGCGGGGCGGGGCCGAGCCGGCCCCCAGCGTGTGCGCGCTTTAGGGGCGCACGGGGTGTGCACAGCGGGTGATGCCGAGGAGCTGCTACGTGGGCAGTAACCGGAGAAGCCCCGGGCAGTGCGGCCGGCCCGGCCTCATATGGGCAGCGGGTATTTATAGCCGGGTCCCAGCGCACGGGACCCCTAACCTGCACCCGCCGTGTCTCCCGGCTGCCCCGCTGGCCCCGCCGCCGCCGCCACTGCCGCCCGGCCCTCTGGCACCCGCTGTTTTCGTGACGCCAGCGCCCCGTGGGCCTACCCTGGTGCTTTCCCCGGTTCCTCCCTCCCGTTTCTCGCACCCAGCCCAGTCCCACCTGGATGCCTTCCTGGCTTCGGGTCCCTGGATTCTGGGACGGGACCTTCCTAAGGTGCCCGGCTCTCAATGAGCAGCCTTGGACTCGTGTAGCTGAGGGTTTCCCTGCTCACTGCAGGGAGCTGGACTCCTGAGGTCCCTTCCAGCCCTAGCCATTCTATGACTGCTCTGCCCACCCCCCGAGTCCCCCCAACCGAGTCACCGAGACGGGAGTGGCTGCTCAGGGTCTTTATTGCTGCTCTGACACGTTGCTTGCTCCAAACCATGGGGACAATGGCAACTCCAGAGCCCGTTAGAGAGGGCACAGGGATGTGGGTGGGCAGGTGCCTTCTCCCCCAAGTCAATAAATAAAGCCCTATTGCTACAGCAGCATTAGGAAGACAGGTGCCCAATCGCTGCCCCCAGTCCCCCGCCCAGGGCACCCCAGCCACATTGGAGCATCCCGCTGCCAGCTGGGGAGAGGGTGAAGAGGGGGAGCAGGGCTCAGCAAGGTGGCACCAGGGAGTTGTATGGGAGGTGGTGTGGGGGCGTGCATGGAGGGGTCTGGGGACAGTCAGGTGGGCTGGCAGCAGGGTGCGGGGTGAGGGCTGGAGCCAGGCAGGCAGAGTGCGAGCAGCGTGGGCCTGAGCAGGCTTAGGAGGTGTGCGTGGCACATGAGTGCGCCCCTGCAAAGAGGGGGTGCCAACCAAACCCCTGCCACGGTGCGGAGTGCAGCCAACAGCCCCAGGGAAGGCACCAGCATTGGTCCTGGGGCCACAAACCTGCTTCCCAGGACCAGGCTGGGAGGTGCAGAAGGCAGGAGGCTGTCGGCCCCCTCTCCCAGTCGTGAGGACTAGGGCTGTGCCAGCTGGCAATGGGCCATGGGGGGGCTGTGCATAGACCACTCTGCAGGAACCTCTGGAGCAGCCTCATTCCTTGGGCGTTGGCGTGCAAACTGGGGGGAGCTCAGAGACTCCCACGCTGTGGCTGGGGGCAGCTACAGGCTGCGACGTAAGGCACACGGCTGACAGGACCCACATGGCCAGGGCTGGCCTGAGTGCTGGTATCTCCTGCTCCCACCTGGAGCTTTCCTTGCTCCCTTGTCCCCAACCCATCCTTCTCCCAACCCTCTGCCACATTCTCTGTTCCTCCACAGCAAGGCTTCCCACCACTTGCCCACTGTCAGACACTGCTTCCAGGTTGTCTGGGGCAACACCTCCCCTCTCCATCAGAACTGCCAAAATGATGCTGCCCACCGGCATTCCTGGCGGTGGCACATGAGGTCCGTGGGCTCATCCTGGCTCCTCTACAGCCGCCCCATTCCACGGCCCCTGGAATGTTCCTCTGGCTCCTCGGCCCTCGCGGCCGAGTCACCAGCTACTGTGGCCCCGGCGGCTGGCCGCCCTGGTAGGAGCGGAGTAAGACCTTGTGCTTGGTGACAGCCTCGCCACGGCGCCGCTGGTGATCCACCAGGAATTCCTTGAGGCGGTTGGTGGTGAAGGTCAAGGTCTGGCGGCGTAGCTTCATCAGGTAGGCATCTTGGAGCCAGGCATTGGCAAAGCAGTCCTTCACTGTGGGGCGGCTCCTGGGGCAGAGGCAGTGCCATGTCAGGAGTGGTAGAGTGCCCACTGCCATTGCATCCCCCAAACAAACCTGGTCACCACCCCTGCCCTGCTCCAGGAGGTGCCAGTCCTCTCCAGGAGAAGGGATGGACCCCAGGGTCACCCTGGGGTCAGGAGGTTCTAGCCCTCTCCAGAAGGAGGGATGGACCCTGGGGTCCCACTGATGATGTTGGGAAGGGCCCTGTGAGGCAGGGAGCTGCCCACCTGGCCCCATCGCAGGCACAGTTCAGGGCCACATATCTGTTTGGGCTGGGCTGGACACTCACCAGGGGTGGACAGCAAGGACCTTGCGGATGAAGAGGGCAGCACTCTGCGAGACATTGGGGTACAGCTTGAAGGCATCAAAGCGCCCTGCCAGGATGCGGTTCTCTGTCTCAATGGGGTCCAGTTCGAAGAACGGTGACCGCCCGCTGAGCCTGAAAGGGTGGAGGGGATGGTACAGGCTGGGGGGCAGTGGTGGGAGGGCAACCAGCATGCCCCACTTACCCAGCCCTGGTTTGGGACAGACACAGCTGCTCAGGGTGTCTCAGTCCCCATGTCTAGCTGGGAAGGGTCTGCACAGCTACAGCACCCACGATTCGACCACCAAACGGTAACCACGATGGCACCAAGCCCTGGGTAGGACTGACTGTACCTCAGGGTGATTGTCCCCCTAGCCCCTTCTCTTACATGATGTAGGTGAGGACTCCAACACCCCAGACATCTGCTGCAGAGCCCACCGGGTCCCCCTTCACCACCTCTGGCGCTGTGGGTAGAGAAGCATGTTTGTCATATAAACTGGGGGACTTAGCACCTGCAGCATTGCCAGCACCTGCAGCACCTATTCCCATGCTACCATACCCCTAGTGCCCCACTCACACATATACTCCAGGGTGCCAACACGCCGCCCCAGCTGCCGCAGTACGAGAGGGTTGTAGGTCTGGGCACTGCCGAAATCAATGATCTTGAGTGCGTTCATGCCTGAGATGATGACGTTGTCCGGCTTGATGTCAAGGTGCACAATGCGGTGGCCATGCAGGTACTCAAGGCCCTGCAGGAGCTGCAGCACATAGCTCACCACATCGTCCTCCGAGTAGCGAAACCTGGGGGTAAGTGACATCAGTGGGTAGCCCTATGCTAGCAGCCATCCCCAATGTCCCCACACCTGCCCGTTACCTGTCCACAATGCTATAGAGGATCTCCTTGCCAGTGCAGTTCTCACAGATGAGCACCAGATAGCGGGGGGTGATGTACGCCTCGTGTAGGGCCATGATGCGCTCATGGTGGAGCACCTTCAGGATCTCGTACTCCTGCAGCACACTCTGCTTCCGTTCTGCCTCATAGGGCACAATCTTGGCCATGAAGTTCTTCCCTGTGGCGTTTTCCTTGCACAGCCGGATCACCCCAAAACGGCCTCTGTGGCACAAGATGGTATTCAGCATCCCTGGTGCTGGCGTGGTGCTGGACACCCACATCTCATCCCACTCCTACTCACCTTGCCTTCTCGTCCAGGAAGGTGTATGGCTTCTGGGGGACACCCTGCCGCAATGCCGTGCCGTCTTTCATCCCCGAGACCCCGCTCTCAGCTGGGGGATCCTTGGAGGACGGGGCATTGGGGGGTGGCTCCTGTGCAGGAGGGGATGTGGGAGGCATGGAGACAAAGGAGGTGACCATGTAGGGGGGCATCTTCCGTGCGGGTGCCGCATTGGGGGTTGGAGTCAGCGTAGGGACTGAGCTGGGGGTGGTCGACACTGAGGAAACAGGGGACAACTTGGATGGAGATGGAGCCTGGGGTGTTGGGGATGTGTCCGTGGGGGGTGGAAGCGATCCCTGGATGGCAGTGTCTTTATGGGGTGAGGCAGCAGTCCGAGGAGGAGTGAACATCAGCTCAGGGGGCACACAGACGGTGATATTGGGTGGGAGCTCAGGGTCTGACTGTGGCTCCTTCTCATGGGGTGCAGGGAGGACGCTCGGGGGGATGTCTGCTTGCACTGCCCCATCTGCCTTCTGCCCCACTCCCTTGTGCTTCCGGGGCGGTGTGGTTGGGGGGGCCTCCACAGCTGGCAGCTCCAGCTGCCCCACAGGTGTCTGGGTCGCCTGGCTGGAAGCCACCTT
The DNA here is from genome assembly GCA_025447755.1 of Corythornis vintsioides. Taxonomy (NCBI): domain Eukaryota; kingdom Metazoa; phylum Chordata; class Aves; order Coraciiformes; family Alcedinidae; genus Corythornis; species Corythornis vintsioides. The sequence goes on along the minus strand of JAOEGS010015691.1, from coordinate 18,527 downwards.
CTCTGGGACAGGGACAGCAATGTCCTTGCCTGGGGCAGCTTGGGCATCTGCAGGGAGCAAGGGGAGGTATGAGCCAGGAGGAGGTAACCCAGGAATAGGGTGCAAGTGGCACCTTGTTCCCTAAAACTCTGGGGAAAATACCCCCTGGGACTCAAGGCCCCCAAGAACATCCCAGAGGTCTCAGTACCACAACCAGACCCATGGCTGCCCCACACCCTGTAGGACAGGACTCGCTCACCTGCCGACTCCAGGTGCACCTTCCCCGAGGGGTTGCTGTAGGGTCCCTGCCCAGCTTTGTTGACACAGGCCACCCGAAACTTGGCAGCACTCCCAGGGGGCAGCTCCGTCACATTGAAGTAGCAGTCAGTGATGCCAGTGCTGACAATCTTCCACTCATGCTCCCCTGCTGGCCCAAGGGCAAGACAAGTTGTGGCAGAGACAGGCCCCTGTCCCCCACCCCTAAGCCCCTGGGGACAGCAAGGATTTGGGACACTTCTGGTTTGGTGACCCCATATGAGCCTGTCTTTCTGTTGTGGCTCCCTGGGTGATAGGAGGCAGCCCCACGTACCATCCAGCCTGCGCTCCAGCATGTAGGTGCAGGGGGCTTTGCTCTCTGCAGGCTTCCAGAGCACCAGCACAGTGTTCTTGTACTTCTGGGGGATCTCTGGGGTGCCCGGCCGCCCAGGGAGCCCTGTGAGGGGACAGACAGGGTGGGCAGGGTGCCTGGCCAGGAGCAGGGCAGAGCTGCTGCAGCACAAGGGCAGCACAACGCATGGGATCAAAGATGCTTAAAGCGCCTGTGCAAAACCAGCCTTTTTGACTCAGAAGTCCCATCTCTCGCAGATGTGAAGAGCAGAGCTCAGGGAACCTGTTCTAAATAGCGTGCATGCCTTGCCCCCCCTTGCCTCCTTACGTGCCACAGCCAATGTGCAGGAGCTGATGGCTGTGCCCAGGGTGTTGGCAGCTGCACACTCATACAGCCCCGCGTCCTTCCTGGAGACCTTGGTGATGGTGAGCATCTGCCGGCCATCTTTGCAGGAGATGACATTCAGTGCGCTATCTGGTTGCAGGGACTTCTTGTCTGCAGAGAGGAGAAGAGGAGGGGGATGCAATAGCATCTTCCTGCCCGGTGCCCACATGCCAAGGCAGCACAGGCAGCATCCCACCTTTCATCCAGAGGATCCTGGGGGTCGGGCTGCCGGCAGGCAGGCAGCAGAGTGTCAGTGCCTCACCCTCCAGCAGCACCTGGTCCTTCAGCTTGATGTGGAAAATGGGAGGGAAATCTGGAAAGCAGAGGGAGGTCAGTATGGGGCAGCGATGGGCACCCACCATCCCATCACGGGGCTGCTCTTACCTGACTCGCTGGGTGTGTGTGTCCGGCCAGTGGCAGCTCCCTCCTCCTGCAGCAGGCTGGAGGGGATGCTGGGCTGCGAGGACACCTTCTCCTTCTTGCCCCGTGAGAGCCCCCAGCGCTCCCAGCGGGACCGCTTCTGGCTGTCACCCCCACCTGCGGGCACCCAGGGCAGCTGAGAGTGGGGCCAAGCTGGGGTGACCATACCACGCTCAGGGCAGCTGGGACATGGGGTGCCAGCGGGACCTCCCCGGTCACTCACCTTTGGCAGAGGCAGAGGAGCGGGTGCTGCCCTCCGAGCGCAGGGACTCGGAGGAGGGGGCGGGTGCGGGGGGCGGTCCTGGCCTCAAGCTCTCCCCCTCGGAGCTGGCGCGACGGAGCTCCCCGGGACCCTCACCCTCTGGCCGCTCATCTGACAGGCTGCGAAGACGCGCGGAGACCCTCTCCACCGTGGCGCTGATCTTCCTCCGCACAACCACCGCTGGTGACTCGCTCTCTCCACCTCCCCCCGATTCCGACTTGAGGCTTTCTGAGTCCCTCTGCTCCTTAGAGCTGCCCACAGCCCGGCTCCAGGAAAGGCGGCGCCCGATGGATGGGGTCTCACTGCCTCTGTCATCCCCCCTGCTCTTCTTCCTCTCCGCAGGTGGGGTCCGCTTGAGGAGCACGGACATCCTCCGGAGGAAGCCCCCTTCCTTCTCCACTTCGTGCAGGTCCTGAACTGACTTAGACTTGGCTGCCAGCCCCGTGGGCCGGTCCCTGCGCAGCTCCAGGGGCACGCCGGCCGGCGTGGGACGGTAGATGCCCTCATCAGAGGACGGGGGTCCGGCCAGATGCCGGTCCTCAGAGCGGGAGCGGGTTAGGAGCTTCAGTCCCCGGCTGAGTGATGACTCACGGCCCCGCTTGAATTTGGCCTCGAAGACCTCCTCTGAGTCAATGTCCTGGATAACCAGGGAACTGGAGGAGCCGGTGGGTTTTACCTCTTTCCTCAATGCTGGTGCTGGTGCTGGTGCTGGTGCTGGTACTAGTACTGGTACTGGTGTGGAGGGCTCAGCAGGGCTGGCTGGTGGGGGTCGCGGGGGTTCCTCGGTGGCTGGCTCTGTGCCAGGAATGGCTCCCATGGCTTGCATAACCTTGGCATAGGAAGATGTCTGGAGCGCTTGGGCACTGGGGACCAGGGGCTGTGGTGGGGCAGATGCTCCCATCCTGGCAGCCCACCCCCCACTGGCTCCAGCAGCCTTGATGGGTATCTTCTCCTCCTGTCCCCTAGCCATGGGCTTCTTCTCAGTGGTGGTGACAGCCACGCTGGCCCCAGGATGGCTGCACTCCTCAGGGACATGCTTCCTCCCCAAGGCAGCCTTGCCGATGGGGGCCCTAGGGACAGCAGTCTCTACTGCAGGAGGTGTCGGTGGGCTGGGGGTGTCCGGCGATCCTGAGGGCCGGGCATCAGAGAGGGCTGAGAGTGAGGGGGATTCCTTGAGCCGCTGGGCCTCCAGGTGGGCCACTGGAATCTCCAAAGGTGCACCAGAGCGGCGGTGCCGGACGACAGGCTCAGCATCCCCATGACTGAAGGAGCTGCTCTTCTGCAGCCGGCGCTCAGTTGGGAGGAGGCGCGGCGAGGTGGCCTCACTGGAGGCTGCCCGCACCAGCCGTGGCATTGCTGGTGCAGGTGGCTCCAGCCGGGATGGCCATGGGCCCTTCTTGTCAGGGCTGACCCCCAGGGTCTCCAGCAGGGGACCCCGCAGGCCACTGACTTTGCCGTCCCCAGAGCTGCCCCGCAGCAGCCGCTGGCGCATCATCTCCAGGCGCTGGGCATGATCGTCCTCCCCCAACACCCCTTTCCGCCGTGGCAGCTCCATGGAGGCTGCCTTGGCCAGGGCTCGGCGGGAGTCCCGTCCAGCTTCGGCCACTTCCTCATTCCCTGGGTGCTTGTGGACCAGCAGGGCACTGTCAGCTGAGCCGCCCCTTTTGAGCTCTCCCCTCCGGGCACTCCCTGGGGACTCCAGGCTAGAGCCCTTCCTCATGGCTTTGCGGGGGTACTCTGGCCGCTTCTGGGCTTCAGGGGCTTCTTCGTCAGAGGAGCCGGGTGCCTCTGCCTCTGCATATGGCCGTCGTGGCCCAGAGCCCCTTGGCCGCTTCCCCAGGGCCACTCCGGGCTTCCCCGTGCCCTGGCTTTGCCACTCCATGGCTGAGATATCCCCAGGTACAACACTCTCCAGCTGTGGCCCCTCAGGTGGCCCAATGGCCTCATCATCAGTGGGGATCTCATTGAGTGACATGCGGGAGCCAGAGAACTCCACCTGGTGTGGCATTGGGATGAAGGGCAGCTCATCCAGGTCATCTGAGTCTGATGAGGATGACAGCGCTGGTGACTCCTTGAGGTGCCGGGGCACGGCGATGGAGAGGTGGTTGGATGTGTCCTCCAGGAGCTCTGGGATTGGCCGCAGCACCATATTGCACTTGTAGCTGATTTGCGAGCGCTGCAGGCAGTGGAGAGGGCTGGATCAGGCCCAGGTGGGTGACATGGCACCATCCTGCCCAGTGCACATCACTCCATGCTGCCCAGTGCACTGCCCCGTTCCAACCCCAGCTCCTGCCTTCACCTGCCATTTCCGACGGGAGAGGAAGAGCTTTAGGTGGTCGGTGCTGATGACTTTCCCCTTGGCCAGTGTCTGTGGGGTGAGGGGACAGTGGTGTCCCACAGAGCCTGCAGCAGGCTCAGAGGAACCCCACTGCTTCCAGGCACTCAGTCCCTGCCCAGGCTCACCTTGAACCAAGGATGCTCCAGGGTCTGCTCTGCATTGGGTCTCCTGTGAACCAACACCACTGGGTAAGAACCCCCCACCTTTTTGAACAGCCTGGGGCAGGGCAGGAGGGTCTGGCTGCCCATGCTGCACTCTGGCAGGGCTGTGCAGTCAGCCTGCCCTTGGGCACCCCAATGCATGGGGCTCCCCACCCTCCCACTAGCACAAGGCTCATGCTGGAGGGGCAGGGGCCAGTAACCCCACAGCACTCACAGCCTGTCATTAACCAGCACTTTGATGACAAAGCCCTTGGCTTCCCGGGTGAGCCCCTGGAACATCCTCTCCTCAAAGGCCACGTTGTAGTTGCGAATGTTCATCAGTGTTGTCTTGTCGTTCTCCCCAACGAAGGGGGAAATCCCTGTCAGGCTGCCAAAGAAGGGTCATTGGGGCAAGGGTACCAGCACGGCAAGTACAGAGGACTGAGAATGGAACCTTGGACCTCAGCCCCGGTGCCATGGGGAGGCCAAAGGCAGGAGCAGCAGGGGAAGAGGCTGAGCCTGCAAGGAGCAATATGCAGCAGCCCCAGCACTGTAACCAGCAAGGGGGTAGGAGGGGTGTTCCTCCCATGTGGGCACACCGGGGTACTTACCAGAGGTAGGCAATGACCCCCACAGGCCTGCAGAAAGGAGAGCACAGTTACTGCACAGCACAAGCCCTCCAGAGCACCCAGACCTTCCTGGTATCGCAGGGAGCACAACAACCCACCCAGGGCTGCCCTTACCAGATGTCAGTGACGCTGGAGACAGGGCTCTGGTTGACGATCTCGGGGCCCACAAACTCGGGGGTGCCATACTTGCAGTACTGCGGCTCCTCGGGCGTCAGCTCCTGCGCGTTGCCGAAGTCACAGATCCGGACCTGCTCACTGCTCGAATCCGCCATCAGGAGGTTTTCTGGCTACAGGATAGTGCGGAGCAGAGGGGAGCTTGGTGGGAGGCAGGGACTCCCCGCAGGTAAGGGATGTTCCTTGTCAGCAGGACAAGCCCTTCACAGCCAGTGTGGCAGGAGCCCATCCCTGCAGGCGTGGGGCGCAAAGAGAGCAGAGACCCCTGCACTCACTTTAATATCCAGGTGCAGGATGCTGTGCTGGTGCAGGTAGCAGATACCCTCCAGGACCTGCCGTATGTAGGACCGGACCTGTGAGAGACGGAGTGGGAAGGGTGGGTGACCTGGGCATGAGCAGAGGGGGTGCAGGCTGTAGTCCCCTTTGTAACCTGACACGATAGGCGTTGCATGTCCCTGGGCTGGGACAGACCCCAGTGTCCCCAGGGTCCCATGCTCCCTCATCACTTTGCCCTCCCAAGGGTTCACCTACCTCAGACTCACACACTGAGGGCTTCCTTGCCATCCTGTCAAGCAGCTCTTCCTCGGCACAGCTTGGACCCAGTCAAGGAGCACAGAAACTCCGTGCCCTGCCATGCCCTGCACCCTCCTGGGCTCCCAACTTCTGTGGACCCACTCTGCCCACCCACCCCCACCAAAAGCCTCGCCTAATCCCCGTGCTCCTGGAGCAGTGCCCAGAGGATACAGCTCCATGACCATGATGACAGCATTCTTCTTCTCAAAGGCATCATGGAAGAAGACGATACGCTCATGATCCAGTTGCGAGAGGATGTGCAGCTCCCGCCGTGCTGACTGCTTGGCCTTGGTCCTCCCAGGCACGAACTTGGCAGCAAAGTCCAGCCGGCTGCTCTTCTCCGTCACCCTCCGCAGGTAGGAGAAAGCCCCCCTGCAATGCGGCAATGGAGGCAAGGGGGATAAGCAGGTGGGCAAGCAGTCCTCCTCCCCTTCCCCAAGCAGCTGGGACAGGTGCCCACTCTGCAGAGAGCTGCCTGCAGCCCTGGAAATTCTCCAGGACCATCCATGGAGACATCCCAGGCCTGGCTTCACTCCAGCTTCCCTGGCTTCCCACCCTGATCTCTCACTGGAGCAGCTCTCACAACAGCAGCTGAGAGCACCCCTAGCACATCAGGATCTATCATAAGATGGAGCTCAGTTTCAAGGGTCAGATCCCCAGGGTGCAGCCTGTCTCCAGCATCCCTGTCCCTGCAAGTGTCCCAGGTGCCCTGCTACCCACCATGCTGACATCCCCGTACCTCCCAATCTCCTCGTGCACATCATAGTAGTCAGTCAGGCGTCGTGCCTTGTGCAGTGCCTCCTCCTCCATGGTGGCATCGGCAGGGGGCTGGGCTGGGGAAGGAAAAAGCACTGGTGGGGGGCAAGCCAGGCACCCAGGTTCTGCTTCCTGGGCCATGGAGCTGGCCAGCCATACCTGCCCGCACCACCAGCTCCGCCTTGCAGGAGACCTCCCCAGCCAGGTTCTTGGCCATGCAGGTGTAGACACCACTGTCAGGCTCAGCAGCACCCAACACCACCAGTGAGCACTCGTTGTCCTCATACACAAAGCTCAGGTGGCTGCTCTCCTCCAGCAGCTCTCCATCCTGAGTGTGGCAGAGGTGTAAGGGGAGGCCTTCTCCCACCCCTTACCAGCTCCCACCACTCCTTCCTCACAAATGCTATATGGCATGCATCCTGCATCACCAGGGGTGAACTCAACCCCAAAGCCCTGGTGCAGCAACCCAGGTGAGGCAGAGGAGGGTGTAGGTCTCAGGGGACTGTGGGTCAGGAAGGGGGTGAGAGTCCCAGCCCACCTTGTACCACAAAATGTCCGGCAATGGCTTTCCCTCCACCACCACAACGAAGCGCGGTGTCTCCCCTTCCTGGGCATCAATGTCCTCCATGATGGACTCAAAACGTGGTGCCTCTGTCAAGAGATGGGACATGGGGCACCATAGGGCACTGACACTCCCCTGCCACTGGCACGAGGTGTACAACTGTGGGGCACTGCAAGGAAAGTGCAGCCCATGGTTTAGGGGCATGGAGCTGCCTCAATGCATGTGGGAGTGGGACAACAATGACATGTATCTGCAGTACTGTGGGGCAGTCACACATTGGTGAGGGGCACCACGGAGCAGTGCCACTGATGGCACATGGGCATGGAGTACTGTGGAGTTGTATCTCCATGTTACATATGGATGTGGGGTACTCTAAGACAGTGCCACCCATGACATCTCTATGGGGCATTGTGGAGGTTTCTCCCATGGCTCTTGGCAATAGGACACTGGTGGTGGTGCTACCCCATTATACACAAGTATAGGATAGCCTGCAGCAGTGCCACACATGGCACATGGCTGAAGCACACCACAGGGCACTGCCCTGCACATGGTCATGGGGCACATGGGACACTTCTACCCAAGTCAGATGTAGGTATAGAACACCATCAACATAGGACTCACGTGTTTTCAGCCCCATTCTGGCATTGCCACCCTACAGAGCATCCTCACAGCATATGAATGTGGAGCACTGAGGAACAGTGCCATGTTTGGGGCAGTGCCCCCATGGCACAAGGACATAGGGGTTCACAGAGCAGTGCCACCCCACAGGGCAGTAAGCCCCCATGGCACACCATTAGAGGACCATAGGAAGACACCACCCTCCAGCAGAGGAGCACAGCCCCCTGGCATGGGGCACCTACCTGCGAGGCAGAGGCGAAGGGTGCAGTGGGCAGTGCCATGGCTGTTGCTCACCTCGCAGATCAGCGGCCCCATGGCCTCCCGGCCCACATGCAGCAGCTGCAGGCAGTGCTGGTCGTCGTCTGGCATCATCACCTCACACGTGCCCTCCTGCTCTCCCAGCACCTGCCCGCCCCTGCGGGCAAATCAGCTGCCACATCACAACCCAAAAGGCAGTCCTAGACCCACTACCTCATCGATAGCTCCCACCCCACAGCCCCAGGGCCACCCACAGACATCCCCAGCCTGGCTCTCACCCCACAGTCCATGCAAACAGATCGAATCCCTTTTCTAGCACTGCCTCTCAAGCAGCTCTTAACCCTTAGCACTCCACAGACAGCACCCTCCCAGATAAAGCTCCCTCCCCATGCAGCTCTGCACAGACCTGGACATCACTTTTGGGTTCATGCCCAGCCCAGTCCCAGGGAAGGATCCACCATGGGCTGCACGAGGAGCTGGTGCAGGAGTCTCTTTTTGTGCATGCTGTGAGGTGATGCTGGGCATGGGACAGGCAGGCACAGGCACTGTGCCATGTCCTACCTCTTCCAGGTGACTGTAGCCTCCACATGGTTGATGGTGATGGTGATGGAGGCTGGCTGACCTTCCACCACATACACCACATCTGGCTTGTCCAGAATGACCGGGGCTTCTTCCAGGTAGGGACCTGCCAAACACATCATCACTACCATCTCCAGATCCCATGTCACCCAGCCATGGGAAGCTCATCACATCACCGGGGACAGGGACTCCTTAAATCCAGCCACCCATCCACTCCCTGCTGGCCCTCTTACCCCTGTCCAGAAGCTGCACGGGCCCCACAAGTGGGGAGGGCTTGCTGTTGGTCTTGGGGGTGGCAGTGATGACACGGAAGAGGTACTGGGCACCCTTGGTCAGCCCATGCACTGTGTAGGTGGTGTCCTGCACGCCAGCCACCAGCACCTGCCACTGTGTTGTGCCCAGCACTTGCATTTGCACCACATATGTCACTGAGTTGGGGTCTGCAGGGGAAGAGGGTCAGTGCAGAGCCTCTGGCATCAAGCTGGCCCATGCACCTCATCACAGCATTGCCCATCCCCTGCACAATCCCTGTCCAGCCCTGGCCCCCTCACCTATGGCAGTGTCCAGCCACTTGGGCTTGTTCCAGGTCAGCGTGATGGCTCTGCCGGTCACTGAGGCCACGGTGGGGGGACCATCTGGAGGAGTTGGCACCACATCTGCATGGGGAGACAGGAAAGGGTGTGGGCATGGCCACCAACACAGCTCCTCATGACATCTGCCTTAAAAGCTTCAGGAAACGCAAGCTGGCTGGCTGTCTGGATCAATGGATGGATGGATGGATGGATGGATGAGGCCAGCAACCCTCACTGATTCTCCAGCAGGGGCTCAGCCTGGCAGCTCCTGTGGGGCTGGCGCTGCCAGTAAGTCCCATGTGGGACCTGGGGGCCCAGGGATGGGTCCTGACCCTACGAGGTGAGAATTTCACAGCTGACCCCACTTGAACTAGAAACCACCTCCTGAGGTCCCCTCCAACCTGAGCAGCCCTGTGAGCCTCTTACCTGGGACCTTGTTACAGGGCCACTGAACCCCAACCCAAGGGCACAGGGTGGCAGCAAGTGCCTGCACATCCCCAGTGGTGCGTGCTGCTGCTTACCAGTCACGTAGAGGTGTGCATAGCACGTGGCCTTCCCCACTTTGTTGGCAATGACACTTTTATAGACACCAGCATGTGCATGGCTGACAGCTGTAAACACCAGGCGATGGACATCCTTATCTGGGGTGGAACAAGTGGACACAAGTAAGACCCTATCAGCCAAGCAGCACAGACCTCCCATCCCTGCCCCACAGTCTAGGAGATGACATCTCCTCCCAGGTTGTCCCCTCTTTCTCCTCTGGGCGGAGGGTCTCCAACAGAGTAGGGAAGGTGGTGGAGGGCCCTACACTGCATCATCTTGCGGTCGTCGGTGCTGTCAATGCGAGAGCCATTGTGGAACCAGGTGATGGAAGGGTAGGGCAGCCCGGCCACCTGGCACTCCAGCACGGCCTCCTTCGACTCCACCACATCTAGGTTCTGCAGCGGCTTCAGGAAATCGGGCATGGTGAAGCACTCTGCCTCTGTCTCCGCCTGCTCTGGCTCCTCTGGGATGGATGGCATCTTCTCCAGCTTGGAGCTGCAAAGGCCCACACACATTTGCAGCAGGAGCAGAGTGCCACAGGCCCAGCCCTGACCCCAGGCTTTGCACAAGCCCATTGTTCCCCAAATCCCAAAGAGGAGCAAGGAGGGGTGATGTAGATCCAATTGATCCCCAATCCTTACATCTGGGAGGCAGCAGATGGCCGTGGCTCCTCCACGTAGAGCTCTGCAGAGCACTCCACATGGCCGTGGGTGTTCTTGGCAGTCACTGTGTACTGCCCCTCGTCCTCACTGCCCACATGCACGATGACCAGTGAGTGCAGCCCCTTGTCCCTCTGAATCCGCACATTTTCTCCTTCCTGCACTGGCTGGCCTGCATGGAGACACCCACCAGCATCAGCACCCTCCCAGCCCCAGCTGGGCATAAGTCCTTGGGTGCAGCCCCAAAAGGGATGGGGAGGGGTCTCCCTGCAGGCTCTCTGCGCTTTGGGTTACCAAAATGGGTCCAGGTGACCACTGGAGGAGGAGTCCCACTTATCATGCAGTCAAAACGCGCCGTCCGCCCTTCCACCACATCCACATCCTCCAGCTTGCGGGTGAAGAGGGGCTGCACTGAGGGCTGCACCGTCAGCCGGGCACTGCAGGTCAGCTCATCTGCAAAGAGAGCAGACAGGGTTGAGCCCCACGCAGCAAGTGTGCAGGGCAGAAGACAGCCTGTGATCCTCCAGCTGCAGCCCCTGAACACAGTGTGGCTGTAACTGAGCATACCCCATGCCCAGCTGGGGCTGAGCCTTGGTGTGCTGGGTGCCAGGCTCTGCCCCTGCATGGGATAGTGGGGTACAAGTGTGTGTAAGTCCCCGTGCCCAGGGCCAAGGCTCTGCTGGCAGCAGGGTGACTCCTCCCTTCACAGCAGTACAGATGCTGGCAGCAAGGTGGGGTGGGAAGGCTCCATCCTCCTCATAGGGCAGAGGGTCACAGCTGGCCTAGCCTCCTGGGGATAGGACAGTGACACTGAAGCAGGTGACACGGGGACAGGCAGCAGCTGGATGCTCCAAGTGGGGGGGTTTGCAGCAGGGACCACTTTGCAATGACATTCTTGTTGCACACCCCAGGCTTGGATTGACACCATGCTCAAGCACAGCCTCACCCCCCTGCACCTGAAACTGCTGCTGCCTTCTGATCCCTACAGGCCTCCAGCCTCCTCCTGGAGGGATGCATGGGCACCAGCCTTAGGTTGCTGTGAATGCCACTGCTCCCTGAACTCACCACAGCCTGCATTATGGACAAAGGGCCGCCCAGGAAAGCTGGGGACTGGAAAGCAGCCCTTGTCCCTGCTCTGCTGCAGGACACAGAGACTGTGGGCAACATGCATGGGCACAAGGGGGTGTCAGACCCATGGGACAGAGAAAAGATCCTGCTGCTCTTCCTCAGCAGCCACCAATGATGGGGAGGAGAGGGTGGGTGGCCTCATGCTGCCTCCCAGGCCAGCAAAAACGGGGCGGTACCGGAGCTGGGTGCCCAGAGTCTGAAGCCAGCAGAGACAGCTGGACTCTGGGTTGCATCCAAGCTGGTGCATCCATAGTGCAAATGTTTCTCCTCACATTTAGAGGAGCTGCATGCATGCAGGTGGAGGAGCTGAGTGGGGTGGGACAGGGTTGCAGGGCCTGAGGTGCTAGAGGCTGAAGACTGATGCACACGAGGCTTCCCAGCTGAGAAAGTTCCCCAGATAATAGAGCGGCAACCAGTCCCTGGCTCTCACCTCCAGCACTCTCAGCTACATCCTGTGGAACCAAAGTCCCAAACCGAGAGATACACACCTAGGGCCAGGCCCCCAGAGGAAGGGAACCCCCAAAAGGATGCGTGACTGCTGCTTACCTTTGGCGGTGCTGAGCTTGCAGGTGTAGATCCCACTGTCGTCCTCGTGCACGGAGGTGAGGAGCAGCTTGCACTTGCGCCCGTCAAAATGCATCTTGCATTTGAGCAGGGCGGGCTGGAGCAGCCGGCCCCGGGACAGCCAGTCCACGTCCATGTCTGGCGGGCCAGCCACCAGGCACTCAAAGAGCGCCAGCTCCCCCGCCCCGACCACCACGTCCTTCAGGGGAACCACGATGGCCAGGGACTGGCACTCGGGGCGAGCTGCCCGGAAAGGGGGGAGAGAGAGAAAGAAAGAGAGACGCGTCTCAGCAACTGAAAAGCAACCATGAGAGGTGGCGGGGATGGAGGGGAAGAACGTGCGGGGCAAGGCGGGGACATGCGGAGTGGGGGCCCGGCGCGGCGGGCAGGGAGTGCAGCGGGGAAGGGCAGGAGGCGGGGCGGGAGAAATGTGGAAAGCGGAGCTGAGCCGGGGAGGGTGACGGGGGTGAGGGGAGGTGTCCGTGCCAGGAACACACCACACAGCGCTTTACAAACAGATTTTATTAGAGCTACAAAAAAACAGGGTCACAGCCTTGCAGCCCTCCCTCCCCACCAAGCCCCCTCCCCGGGAGAAGAGGTCCAGAGCCTGGGGGTGCTCCGGGCAGACCCTGAGCCCTGGGGCTGAGAGGGACCTCTCAAGGTGGCCAGGCCGGCGCCGGGGTGGCCGCCGTGAAGCCAAAGGGATGATGCTCTCCCTCCCCACTGGGACTGGGGCAGAGTGCTTCGCTGCGGGGCTCCCTGTTGTCTCCTGTCCCTCACGCTCCAAGGTGACAGCTGCAGAGCTGCCACCGCGCTGCAGCCCCTTCCCTACAGCCCCGGCCGGCACGGCGGCGACCGTGGGCTCAGCTCCCGCCAGCAAGGAGAGGAGCAGCAGGACACGAAGACAGGGACAAACAGAGGGAGCAAGAGACAAGACAGCATCATACAGCCGCCCTGGCCCGGCTGAGGGGGTGCCTGGCACTCCCCGGCCACTCCCCCCACCCCGCCTCGGTTACGCCTGCCCCGGCCATCCAGCGAGCCCCTGCCCGCAAGTCGAGCGCCCGCGTGTCCCCGCGGTGCGTCCAGGACGAGGCGGTGGATGGAGCAGAAGGTAATAACACAAGGTGAGGTCCACTGCCTAAGGGGTGTCCAACTAAGAGCCCCGCGGCTGCGGCTCTGAGAGATGCACCCCCTTATCGTACTCCCCCTGCGTACAGACAAAAACCGCAGTCAGCAAGCGGAAGGGTTAGTGCAGCAGTGATGGGGCCGGGCACGCACACACAGGGCAACGCCAGCACAAGGGGTGCGAGAATGTGCCAAGGCGCAGGGCCACCCACCAAGCCCCCCAAGAGGAGCTGGGGCTTTGGCTATGGGCCCTGCAGCCCAGCTTCTGCCAGCCATGGGGCACGGGGCTGGATCCCACTCCCACTCCTGTGCTGCCGTGCTTTGCCGGGGGATGGGAGTGGGGTGCCGGCAGGGTACAAGCAGAACAGCCAAGGCTGGGTGGGATGGGTGCAGCCCAGGGGCTCAAGCAGCCATCAGCAGGGAGGGCTGAGGGGAGCAGGGCACACACAGCAAAGGGCAAGAAGAGGGAGGCAGCAACACTTGTCCCTGCAGGCTCCTTCCCTGGCCTCAGGGGATGCCAGGAAAAGCCCCTATCCCCCCAACCCACTTGCACATATATATTGGGGTCCTAGGGGAACCACAGCAGGGTTGGGAAGGAATGCCAAGGGAAGTGGGCTGGAGAACCCAGTCCCAAACACACAGGCTATCACTGGAAATGGGGCAGGGGAGGACCTCTCCAAGCTGCCCTGTGCCTGGTACACAGCTTGAAGGCTACTTGGAGCAGGAGGGGAGTGAGCTGTTGGCACAGCAAGATGGGAGCATGTGTCCCCTGCAGAGTCACTAAGGGCCAAAGCCCTTCCTGAGCAGCCAGGGGTTAGCACCTGGCCCCAGCAGTGGGTGCATCAGGAGACATGAAGTGAAGCTGGGCTGTGGGGAGCAGCAGGCTCTGGGTCAGGCCAGCAGGGGCTCTGGCACATCTGGGCAGTGGGACCCAGGGTCATGGGGCTGCGTATCTGGGTAGGGCAGCAGGGCAGCCTGCCTTCTGCTGCAGGGCCAGCCCCAGGCATGCAGCTCTACTTTTCTGCTGCAAGGAAGGGCAGGCTGGCCCATCCCCTTCTCCTGCAGCATTTCCAAGGAGGTCTGCAGTGGCCCCTTCCACACACAGCTCATGCAGGGCACTGGAGACAGCTCGCCTTTCAGGGCACGGGAGGACACACTCTGGGAGCTTTACCTCTGACCTCCAGCTTGGCCTCACACTGCTTGGTGCCATACTCGTTGACGGCTTTGCACGTGTAGAAGCCAGTGTCGGTGCGCTCTGCCGTCAGGATGTGAAGCGTGAAGAGCCCCCGTGTCCCCTCTGCCTCTTCTGCATGGTGCCGGCGGCCATACTTCACTGGCTGCCGGTTCCTCAGCCTGTTCCAGGACACGGCCAGAATGGCATGGTCATGCCTGGTGCTGCATGCCCAGCTTGGCTGTCCCCAGAAGACCCATCTCCTTCACTCCCAACCCTGCTCAGGACCAAAGCTCTGAGCTGGCCATCCCCTAATAGGGAGGTCACTGTGTCTGTCCCATCCCTGCCCAGCTGTGACCCAGAGAGCACATGGACTCACCAGTAAATTATGGGCTTGGGCTCCCCACGGACACGGACGCTCATGCTGACATCCTGTCCCTCCAGCACTGACTGGTCTGACAGGGACACCTAGGGAAGCAAGGGTCAGAGAGCAGCAAGCACCTGTCTGCACCCAGGGCCATGTATCCCCACCATTGAGCCAGGACTACATGTCCCCTACCAGAACAGCAGCCCTGGAGTACCAGAGGAGCTGGTGGTGTGGAATTGCCCAGGTGCTGGAAGCAACCCACATCAGGGTGTAGGAAGGTCTGACCCAGCGCTTTCTGGCACTGGGGACCACAGGGATGTGGTCACAGGGCACTGTACAACATCTGACAGGTCTCAGGGTGGTTGTTGGCTCACCTCAAAGGTGGGTGCAGCCTTGAAGGTGCTCTCTGGTGGGCCATGGGCAGCCCCATGCTCGGCTCTAGGCTGTAGCTTCATGGCCGGTCGGTGCTGGGGGGTGCCAGATTCGGGGAACTCTTCCAGAGGGCTCAGGTACTCCTCATCCGAGGTGATTGGGCTGGCCTGGCCGAGGGGGGAGGGCAAGTTCCCGTGCCGCTCCACGGCGGGGGCTAGCACAGAAGAAGCTGGGTAAGGATCTGGCAGCAGCCAGAGCCGGGTAGGTGGGTCAAGGCACTGCTCTCCATCACCCTGAACCCCAGGGGTGCCCAGGGGGCACCCATCCCAGCTCGGCAGCAGCCAGAAGTGAAGGGGTGTAAGGCTGCGCAGGGGGAGGGGGTGAAAAGCACTCCACGGGATGATAAGGGGACGCGATATTCCACAAGGCGACAGCAGGGCTCAAGTGGCTCTTACGTAGCAGCCCGTGCTCCCATCCTTAAGCCGCCTGGATTCCCGGGATGGCTGTCCCTGCCGCGAGCGGCGAGGGCTGAAGGTGACATTGGCAGCTGCGCTCCTCCAGCAGCCCGCCCAGCCGCCTGCCCGCTCCCCGAAGGGGGACAGATCCGCCTGCGTGGGAAGCCCACCCGGGGCCGCGAAGGGGGGACCCGCGGGGTGCGGGATGTGTGCGGGGCCCCGGGTAGTGGGGGTAGGCGGGGGAGCAGAGAACGGCGCGGGGTGCTGGCAGAGCCCAGACGCCGCGTTGGGGGTGCTGGCCCCTCTCCAGTCCGGCTGACGGAGCGCCCGCCCCCCCCCCCGCCGCCCTTACCGCGAGCAGGTGGGCGGGCTGCCCGATGCAAGGCGAGGGCTGTGCCCCCCCCCGCCCGCGCCCCCGCGGTGCCCGGGGGCAGCCCCAAGACGGAGAGCTGACGAGGGGCGACCCCAGGCTCACCCCCCGGCCGCCCTCCTGCATCCCATCCCGCCGCCCTCCCTTATCCTCCCTGCCGCCCCCTGAACTCACCGAGGGGTGCGGCCCCGGCAGCCCCCGCCCCGGGACGAGCCGGGACGCGCCAGGCCGCACCGCTGAGTCGCCTCTGCCGTTGCCGGGGCCGGTGCGACAGGGCCGGGCGCGCCTCCAGCCCACTGAGCCCTCCCCGTCCCAGCGCCGGCCGGCCCCCGGGGCTGGGCCAGTAGCTCAGGGGAGGGCCCGCAATCGGGCTGGGGGCTGCCGGGCCCCTTCCCGATCCCCCACCGCTGTGCCTCCCCCTCCCCCGGCTGCCCCTGTCTTTGGGTGTACAACCCAGCTGCAACAAGAAACGGCTGAGGTTTTGGGTGCTTCCAGCTCCTAGGGCTGCTCTTAGCGCCTGCACGCTCCCCAGGGACATCCTCCGTATGGCAAATGATTTGGGGTTGTGACAGATGGACACCCCATAGCCAGTGGGGTGGAGGGTGAGTAGCTTGGTGGGTAAGCTGGATATCCCCGCAACTAATAGCTTATGGGGCACGGGTATTCCCACAACGTCCAGGTTAGAGGGCAGGCAGTGGTATCCCCAAGTTTTGCAGGCTGGAGGCGGGACATCCCTGCGGTTTGTGTTCTGGAGGTAGGCAGGGGCATCCCCATGGCTAGTGGGATGTAGGGCAGGTGTAGGGGAGGCCGAACACTGGGATGCTTGCTGGGGCCCCGTGGGGGGATGCTCTCAGCTTGACCCCGATCTTTACGGCAGGATACATCCGTGCTTGCAGGGAGCACGTCAGCTGCTTTGGTTCAGACAGAGCCTTGTAGGGTAAGGAAGCCGGTTTCTTCCCAGTGACAGCAGCGGCCGATCTGGCAGTCAGCCTGCCGCGGCGCCGGCCCCCCCTACAAACACACACCCTCCCTCCCGCCCGCCTACCCGCCCGCCACCGCCCCCCCGCTCCCGTCCCGCCGCCGGACTCACCGGGCCGCACGCTGAGGATGGCACTGCAGCATGTCGCCCCCACCTCGTTGGCCGCGGTGACAGTGTAAAGACCAGCGTCGGCTACCCGGGCGCTCCTGACCAGCAGGGTATGACGCTCGCCTTCCGCCTTGATGGGCCGCGTCGTGCTGCTCCGCAGCGGGACCCCGTCCTTCCTCCAGGATACTGCCGGCAGAGGGGTCACTCGTGGGCGAGAGGACCCGAGCTCGCCCGGGGCTCTGTGCGGAGTCCCGGTGAGGCCACGCGCTCCCCTGCCTGGCCCGGGTACCCCTTTGCCGTGGGGAGCAGCCCGGGGCTCCCACGACCCCTGATTCCTGGCACCCTCCTGCCCTCCAGTGGAGGCTGCAAGAGGGAATCAAAGCTGCTTCACTTCTGTCCGGCTCTGTGAGCTGGTAACGGCTCTGCCTTCCCAGCTGCCCCTGCCCGCGTCCTGGCTACAGCATGCCTGGACCCCCTCACGCTCTGCTCTCTGTCCCAGTAGCAGCCCAGAACATCACCCACGCCTGTCCACACAGTGTTCAGTGGCTCTGCTCTCATTCTCCCAACAGCCCAGCCCAGGCACTGTGTCCATCTCCACACCCTCCCCAAGCACTTAACTCCTGCCTGAGTGGAGGCAAGAAGAAAGAGATGCCAGGTGGGCACATCACCTCTCTGAGACTCCCAGCTCAGGGCTGCCCATCCCAGGCTGTCCCTGATGGTGCCGAGGGACAGCTCAGCAAGTGGAACATGGTCATGCAGACAGCTCCTCTGCCATGCTTGCAACCCTGACCCCCTCAGCCCCAGAGTAGCTCACCTTCTGGCTGGGGATTAGCTGTGACAATGCACTTAAGCAGCACCTCTGCCCCCACAGCCACGGCCATGTCCTGGATGGGGATTTCAAAGATGGGGGCTTCCAGGGGATCTTCACCCGCTGAGACATAGGAGTCATCGGAAGACTCTGGACAGGGAGAGACAGGCCCCGTGACTGTCAGCAAGGTGGAGCAAGAGGGTTCTGTGCTGCATCAGGCTACAGGATGGCAGAGCAGGGGCCTCACAACCCTCTGCCCATCCCTGTCACCATGTGCCCCACACCCTTGCTGGCGCATTAGCAGGTTCCTGGGCCATGCAGTGGAAGAAAGGGCTGCATCAGGAGCCACCACTGCCTAGTGCGTGCAGCAGGACCATAAAGTAGGTAGTGTACAGGCCACTGTACATCCCCTGTATAGTGTAAGGGATGGGGTGTGGAAGGAGGACAGCTGTACAGCCCACCACAGCCTCCACTCCAAACTTCACGGGGTGCTAGCTGCTCTACCCTGCCACATCCAGCCTCACAGCTCCCTCCCCTCCCCTGGCCCCAGCATGTTGGCAAAGGTCTTGGGGCCTTGCCAGGAGCATCAGGCACATGGGCCTGGCACTGCTCCAGCAAAAGCAGAGCCTGGAAGGAACTTCCAGACCAGGTGCAGTCAGGTCTCATCCCCATGGGCCTGCAATGGGCAGGGCACCTTCCCCTGGCCAAGCTACTGCAGCATCCCCTTGGGGTGCTTGGGCTGCACACGCTGCCTGGGGTACTGAGCACAGTTCAACTGGAACAATTTGCAGTGGGTACTCTGTGCCCCTGGTGGTCAGCCCAGCCCAGGACTGGGTGCCAGTGGTCAGCACCCTGCAAACACCTCTCTTATGAGGGCAGGTTGAAGGAGCTGGGATTGTTCAGCCTGGAGAAGGCTCTAAGGCAATCTTATAGCCACGTTCCAGTACCTAAAGGGGGCCTACAGAAAGGCTGGAGAGGGGCTGTTTATGAGGGCCTGTAGTGAAAGGACAAGGGGTAATGGGTTTAA
>JAOEGS010015690.1:0-16610 GCA_025447755.1 Corythornis vintsioides | reverse complement strand
TTAATATTTGGTTTTCCAGGTTCTGGAATTTTTTTAATGTTGTACTTTCTAGAGATAAAAATGAACTAGTTCAGTTTAAATATGAACTAGCTAGATTAAAACCTGCCCATAATTTTAAAAATCCCACAACATTTACTGTCAGTCTGGACTGGCAGAAGAAGGCATAGAGCAGGGGGTCCCAGACTCTGCATCAGAGCAGGGGCAGCACAGTTGGGCCTTTGCCAGCACTCACCTTTCTGAGAAACACCCCTCTTTCCTAACTGCCTGCATTTCCTTTGTGTCAGCCTGAACATGAACCTGGCCGTGGGATAAACTGTCTGTAGCCAATTTAAATTGGTTGGGGTTTTTTTTTTAAAGTTTTGAATTGACCAAAAAGAATGTGAGTCTGTCTTTCACAAATATCTCACCAGTGGCAAAAGTTCAGTGCTTCGAGCCTGGTGAGTTATTAGTCCTAGAAGGATAGTTGCCCACTGTTTGAGGGAGAAAAAATGTTTTAGAAGATCAAAATTGGGCACCATTATAATTTGTCTTTCTGTGGACAAATTTGTCTTGGTCTTACAATTCTGTGCCTGCTTGCCATACTGCAGAGCTGCAAACCCCATTGTAATGGTGCTCTGTAGCACATGGCCAGGGTTCCCTGTGCTCAGCAAAGAATTTCTGGAGAGCTGTGGTTTAAAACCTATGAAATGACCAAAAAACCAACCAAGCAAAACAATCAAAAAAACCCCACAACAATGATATCTAATTGATTCATCAGTGTGCTAGATTTTCAACACATGAGGTTTTGTGGTGCCAGACTGGTACATTTATTCACTTTCAAAATTAATCTCTGGAAATCAGAAGTGCAATCCAGTCTTAATGCCACATTGTACTTTAAAAATGAGATTAAAGAAAATGTGCAATGGCTGGCAGTGGATTTGGCCCATGGTTTTTATGGGGCTCTCTCTAGATACTGGTAGCAGGGTATACCTCTCAACTAACTGTGCACAGCATCACCTCAGAACCCTACTGGGGCATACTGGCTGCAGAGATACACGTCTCCCTGCCAGCCACTGGTGGGTCTTCCAGTGCCCACAGCCAACACTAGAGCTTGACACCCAACCACTGTGGGGTGCAAACAGCAGCCTGGCCTTAGGGACAGGTGGCTGGGGTGAGTAGGTACCTGACAGCCTCCCCAGTCCTCACACACCTTCTCACACAGCCCAGCTAGCCTCATGTCCTGTAGCTGAGCAATGTCATCAGCTGGTGCACTGATGGGCAGTGATGCACAATTTCTTCTGTTCTTGAATTTTTAATTGACAACACTTACACACCTTGCAATTTTAATGCTTTTTTTTTTTCCCTCTTCAATGTTTCATTTCTCCAGTCTTATTCTCAGAAATAACTGCTTACTTGTGGTCTGTCTGTTGCAATATATATCTCATTTCAAGAAAGAATGGATTTAATTAAGAAGGTGATCTGTTTCTGGATGTAGAACAAGCAAATGTCTTTACATTTCTGCATATGTTTAGGTGTATTACAATGGCTACCATGGTGACACTTCTGAAACCTTTTTGGTGGGCAATGTGGATAAATCTGGTCAAAAGTTAGTGGAGGTTGCCAGGAAATGTAGAGATGAAGCAATTGCAGCTTGCAGACCAGGGGCTCCCTTCTCTGTAATTGGAAACACAATCAGGTAAGCCTTATATTGACAAGTAAAGGGAGGGCTGGCAAGTGGGACAAAGGTTATTGGTGGTTTGGTATAAAGCTGATGACATGTTTTATGATTCAAAACCATCATTTCAGTCTGATATCAGTATGTGAACTACCAAGCTATAATGTTGTTGCTTGGGTAAGGGAGATTTTTTTTTTTAAGTGAATTACACTAGAGTCGGCAAAGATAACTGTAGAAGGAGTCAAATATATTAATAAAGTAGATTTAAATTAAAATATGTCATTTGTGGTGGGGTTTTGTTTATTTTTTAGTTGCATATGAAACTACACCACATCTGTCTAACCGTGTAAGAAGGTTAGAAATAATTGTTTTTGTTGTACAGCAATAACGAATGTTACAAAGGAATTAGAGAACATAACTCTGTTTAAAAAAATACAAAAATATTTAACTCGAGAGCTTCTGGTCTAACAATGAGCAGAGCATGCTAACATCACAGGGAAAAAAGAGCTCACATTCAGAGATTTTTTCCTATTTTGCATCTCTTCTAGACTCCACAGAAATGCTGTCATGACTCTTCCTCTGTTGGCAATTTTAAATAAAAATACAGCTTAGTTTTTTAAAGGTACCTATAGATTATTTTAAAATGTTTGCCAAAAAAAATAGACATATATTGTATACATTTCATTAAGCAATACATCTCTGGACTATTAATGGTCGCAACATGCTATTGAATACATTCTGATTACTTAAAAGCTGCAAAGCTTAGTCACCTTGAAAGGATACTGGGTTTTTTTCTTTGTAAATCTTCAAATACTTTAAGGAAAAAGGAGAACGGCAAAATATCAGTTAGATGTATTTATAGCTTTAAAAATATTGTAACAGAGTCTGAATCAAACTTTAGTAAAACCTCTTTGGGTTATATCCGAGAAGCTTTTATTGAAGACTTTGTATAAAATTGTGTTTTTGACAGTTTTAAATTATAGGCTAACTAGCCTGGAGAAAAAGGATAGTGTCTTTCTGTTCTTTCATAGGAAATGTTGAATCAGACCCCTACTGGGAAAAGAAATTTAATGCATATCTCACTATCTTACTGTCCATGAATATAATAGAAGTGAATTCAAAATGTAGTTTTATTTTTGCAAATGGGATGAGTCGATAGATGCACCTCATATTTTTGAACACCTAGGGTTCAACAAATTTACTGGTGGTGCTCTTGCATTTTAACAAAATTTATTCTTGAGTAGAAGGGGGCACAGAACACTGGATTCTTATTCAGGCATTCTATCGAGCTCTGCATTCATGGCTGTGTCTAAAGGGCATGTCAGCCTTTGATTCTCTCTGAGAGGTAATTATCCTTTTCCTGTCACGGAACAACAAATGATAGCTAACTACAGAGGCACATTTGCAGTAGTCACATTCATCAACTGCAGAAAAAAAATTCAATTTAATTGTGCAACACAGCTGCACATAGGCTTTTTGAGCATTTCTGTTGTTCTCCCTGTCTTGCTATTCCTCCCTCCAGATCTATTTTTTAAACTTTTTTTCTGGTTATTTTTTTCCCCTTTTTTGTCTCTTCTTCCATTTTTACTCTCTGTACTTTCTTGTTAAAGTAATTTTCCTTTGTGGCTCTCATTCTTTTTTCCCCATTGAAGGCTATGAATGTAGAAAATTATCACAATTACTCATATAATTGAGCCTCTTTGTAGCAAGTGCAACTCCAGTAGCCTTTCTCCATCATGAAAATGGTTTCATTATAGGGTTTTTCATATTCTCTGACACCATCTACACAGAGGAACAGGCGTGCAGATGAGATGTACTAGGAACAGGGTAGATCAGTAAGGTCACAGTAGGAATAATTAGCTCTGCTATGGAAAGAGCATCTAGGCCTTTTACTGCTACATAAATGTACTGTCCGTGGCTTTTAGTCACAAAAAAACTTACTAACAAATGGAGCTCCCGCCTACTACTTTGAAAAAAAGATTTGTATCAACACTACAATTTTCCATCATTAAGACTAATAACACAGAGCCTAGTATACATCAAGGGGAATAAAAAGAAAAATCTCACATTCAAGTGGCGGCTGGGTGCTGACCTTTGTTCCCTTTTTTTGTGTTCAACTTAACTCTTTACAAAAAAGAGCCACACGCCACACCAACATGCAGGTGAACTCCAGCTAGTGCTAGCAAAGCATGGCATTCAATTGGAAAATCTGATAAATCTCCATGCAGGATAATGCATTTCATTACAGATTCACTACATTAATTCTAGCTGTATTAAAAAAAAAAAAAAAAAAAAAAGGAAGAAAAAGAACAGAATTGAATGTGACATTGGATTTTTTTGCTGTGTTGGTACAGAGGTCAGTTTATTTGCAAAGTGTAAATATATAGTTGGCACCCCCTTTGAAAAGCAGATTATTCCAAGCTAGTAGCTGTTCAAAACTACATATGAAATAGCAGGTCATTAACTATTTCTCAAGATTTTATCATGGCGATGATTTATCGTGTGCTGATTTGTTTAGAACTACTTTTACACTGCCTTCGCTGAAAGATCACCTTGGTTTGGTGAATCTGTATATTTCTGCTTATTCTTCATTCGCTATTTGCATGCAGACAGACATAGGTAATAAAAACATACATCAAAATCTTAAGTTTCAGAAGAGCAATACCATAAATACCTGAGAACAAGTGCCTACAGCTGAAAATATTTAGGCCCATCAGAAACGTGTCTACGTTTCTTTCATTGGGTTTTCTATAAAGGTACTCAAGGGCTATGAAGAACCTATCTTGTGCACAAATAAACAGAATATTTACTTTCTACAGCAGAGTTGGGAATAATTATATCACAGAGGTAAGATCGCATTCAGTATTCTAACATAGTCTTTGTTATGGAAGCTCAGTAGCCGACAATGAATATTTCATTTTCATAGCAGCTCCTTCTCCCATCAGCTACATGTTGCAAATAAAAGATTGTATGAATTCCTGAGTTACTGTATTTAGAAAAAAAAGATTTTTTTTAAATCTATTCTTATTGAAGATGGTGGCAAAACGGTCGGTCAGCTCCAATGAAACGGAACTGGACCTATGTTCCATTTTCTTCAGCTATTTCTGACACTTCTCTTTTAGAGAGAAACAAATCTAGTTTGAAATCTGCTTTTTAGACAGTTGGTTTAGGGACATGGAAGTGTTGTGAATGTAGAGAGCTAAAAAACGTAAATGTAATACTGTTAACCACTTTCCAACTCTTAGGAAAAAAAAATAGAAGTGATGAAAGTATTACTAAATGGTTTAAAATGTTTAACTCATAAGTATATGTTTTGATACTAATTTAGAACAATATAAAGCAGATTTAAAAAAAAAACCTGCTTCTATCAGATTATGCACATTTAAACAATAAGTGGCTCAGGCAAAATAAGTCATTTTAACGTCATCTGTGATAGATTTTCCTTGACAGCTACTGTAAATTACAATTACACTGCTTCTCTCCACACTTGAAAGTAAGCATTGCAATAAATTATCTTTTATTTCAATCCATCATGTCTGCTTTCAGAAACAGAGAACCTCAAATAAAAGTTCAGTACTATTGTAAGAAAAATACAGTAATTTGTGTTCCAGTTTGAAACTAAAATGTACCTTTCTTTAAAAAAAACCAATTGTTGGCTTTCAAAAATATTACTAATTATACCTCAGCATTTATTGTCATTACAGGGAATCCCTGAAGTTGTGCATTCCATCAGTCTAGGATTACTACTTAAGAGAAAAAAAACATTAATACTTTCACAGTAGAGTTTTGTAATTTCTCAAATTAGATAATATGGTACTATACAAAATATAGATTTTTAACACAAGCAAAACTAAGCTGATGCTGTTTTCAGTGGGTTTTTTTAAGGCAAATATGCCATTCTGTGGTCATTTTGCTAATAATATTATCTAATAAAAACATTATTATTTCTCTAAGTTTAAAAAGAAAAAAAAAATCAGATATCAAGGTACAAAAACAGTTCTCAAAGATCTGTCATGTCTTTCAGTGTTTCCCAAGCATGTTCACCACCCAGAAGTGTAAGAGAGATTTGTTTAGAAACTTCAGCCATTCATGTCATACTTCTCTGCAAAACTGTTGTTGATAAAGTTTGATCCCTGGGGAGACAAACTGGCACTGCAGGAGAAGTGTCCCTAGCTAGGAATCAGTTCAGTGGGATGTTCAGCCTGGACAGCAAAGCAGCCTACGCCACCTTGTCTGATCAGCCAAATTCTTCCCCTATGCCGCCAGAGAACTCAGAGAAGCTGTTGCTGTCAATGCTGAAAATGGGATTTGTTGCATTTTGTTTCTTCATTGAGGGCTTACGACACAGGACAATACCTGTTTGAGGGCTTTTTTTAGGGGGAAGAATTAAAAAAAAAAAAAAAAAGAGTGGGTGGGACACAAACAAAACAAACTACAACAATTAAAAAAAAACACAAACAAACAAACAAAAACACCAGTCCTAAGCCAGAATGGATGCCTTTTCCTATGGAGCTGGGATGCTTGCTGTCCTGTAGATCCTGGAGGTTATCTGTACAGGGCCAGCCTTCTAAGGAAATTCTTTAAACCTGCATTTCAGCTTCTTAGTGGGAGGGATTTATCACCCAAGAGCTCCTTTCAGGGGAGGCTCCAGAGTGTCAGGGATAGCTTGTAGGGTTGGTCCTGCCCGTTGCTGCTTCATGGCAATTTCCCTGTTGTGCTGCTGGCAGGGCAGCAATGCACATCCCCATGTTCATCCCTCCTTTTGGAGAATTAGCTGTTGTCTGGCAGCATGGAAAGAAGATGCTCAGAAAGGAAATGATACCCAGGTCTCCTGTCTGTCCCCTCTCAGAAGTGTGATGTCACTATACAAGAGGCTCTGCCTATGGGTTTAAGTAATGTGCCTTTACCAGTTTGGCTGTTGCCAGTCCATCACAGTGTGGGACAGTTTGCTTGGCTTTTCTATCAGCAAAAGAGGAGCAGCACTGCAGGTCCTCTTGACTCCACAGCCATTGGGTTGGAATACTTGGCAGCAAAGTGTAAAACCAAGCACTGGATGCCCTAAGTGCTCTTAATCCTGCTCAATTTACCTCTGCCCAAGCATGCAACATGGCTCGAAGGATAAAATATGTGATGATAAATGTTGTCAATGGGTATTGACATATGATTATTCTGAAGAACATCTTGTGGCTCTGCTGCCCCAGCCTTTGCTCTGGAAGTTATTTGGCTGGGGAGCACCCAGCCTCACTGAAACGAACTGGCATATCCACCCAGTGGTGCAGCTCTCTTTTTTCATGGCAGATTCCAGGCAGTGAACTCCTGCCTTCACTGCTTTCCCACTTTGAATCAGGACTCTTTTCAGCTACCTGATCTTATGCTGCCTGTCTGCAAGAAACAGCGTGCAGAGCTGAGGCTGCATTCTTGTAAGACTGCCTTCCAGGGAAAGCTGGAAAGAAAGACCACTGCTGACAGATCCTGAGCTGGGCAATGAGACAGCGAGACTAAAATGTTAAGCTGTTGTCAGCATCAAATGGAAGACTTGTGCAAAAAAATCTCAGCTCCATGACATCCCAATTTTTAAAATCAGATTCCGCATCCTGGGAATCTGGAGACTGGAGAGGCTGACCATGATCAACAGTTTAGTTCACTCAGAGCTGTTTTAAAGTCCTCCCTGCCAGTATATACAGCAAACATGACAGTTACAGGATCACCTTTGCCAATTGTAGCCGTGGTTAGTAGCTTTGAGTTTTTTATGAAAATTAGGTGTTCTTCTGTAACTAAACAAGGATGTAAGAGCTCACTATGATCTTTTAAATACTTTGAAGTAAAGCTAGTAGTAGTTGTGGAGTAAAATTGCCCATAAGATGCTTCTGAAGCATGCGCAAGTAAAAACAGATTGAATGCAGCTGAGTTTCATACCTGCAGCTTATTTTGTCCACAGTTTTTTCTGTGTTCCACTTCAGGTTCATTGATCATGTGACATATTATATAAACACCCAAGTTCTGTACCTAGATATTATCAAGTGGAAAGGAGGAGGGGCATAGATATATGTCAGTGTAGATGTCAAATCCCTATGAGCTCCAGGGTCCCCTATTTTGATCACAGACTGTAACCACTGAAGTACTGATGCCAAGTGTTGTTTTCAAGCTGTTTGGCAAGAAAGTGGCAGAAATCACCATTGAAATGCACAAGAACCACTTCTTTCATCATGTGAGGACCAGATACTGTCTTAACACTGCCTTCTGTGTGCCCTGTGGTGCTTATGTGCCCGGTGCCCAGCACGCAGCTGCTGCTGCCACCCTCCTCAGCAGCTTCTGAATACTGGGGAGAGCTTTCTCTGTCCACTGGAGATTATGTAGCCATTGTGCTCAGAAGGATAGCTGCACAAAAAAGTCCCACCTTTCTGTCTTGCTACAGAACATGGATTTTTCCAAATCCAAAACATCTCCAAAAATGACCATGCTCTTTCAGTGGTCAGGAATGCCATGTAAGGATGTCAGCCAAGCTGAAGAGTCAGTGGGATTGTTTATGTATTTGCAAAAAGTCTTGCAGAGTAAGGTGAAAGAAAAGCTTATCACATTGCATGGACAGCTTCTCCTGTCTTGAGAGAATCCCTTCACCCATATGGGAATCATCTGAGTTGCTCTGGGCTTGGTCACTGGAGAGTTCTTTTTAATTATATGTTTCTGAGTAATTTGGCTTTCAAACTCCTCACCATACCCTGTGCTTCTTCCTTGGACTTCAGTAGCATCATGGCCAGCAGGCCCAGTCTGACCCAGATGCAGGTGATGTGATAAGAAGGGGAGAAGGTCTTTTCCATCTCTAGTAGGACTTTTTGCTGCATAAATCTTCATGGGATTTTTCCTCATAAATTATGTATCGGGTATGTATATAGCCTGGACTTCGAATACAGCCAAATGAAGAAGCCCAGCTTCTAGGCTTATTGGTAACACTCTTTGCCAGTGCTTAGGAGTTGGGGGGCAGCTAAGCTCAAAATTTCCATTCTTCTTCAGAGTTAATGAAAGAAACATTGTAATAAGGCTTTGTATCAGGGCAATGAGTAGGTAAAAGCTAATACATAAATCCTGTTAAAGCTTGCTCTTAAAGGCTGAACACTGCAGTGCTATTAACAATTGACCTGACTCTCCTCTCATTGCCATTTTGCTGTGGTGCAGCACTATGTCCCTCAATTGCAGTGGCATTAAATTCTGGGATGGTGACCCATGGGCACTGGTGCCAGCACTGCAGGGTCTGTGAAGCCTGGTGTGCAAAGGGATTACTGCCTACAGCAAACTGAGGCCACTTTGCACCTGAATAAGAGCCTCCCCATGGGGTTTTACATGCTTTAATTTCTGTGAGAGCTTTGAGTTTCTTAACTTTTCAGTGTTCCACCTGTAGTGAGACTCTGAGAAAGCATTTGTTAGCGTGTAAGTATAGGCAAACCTAAGTTTTTAAGTGCCTAGCTTGATTAAAAACAAATGAAGCTTTTGATGCTGTAGGTGAAATCTTTTCAGTCTAAGTGCCTACCTGTCTTGCTCCTGTTTGATTTTAGAAATAGTGTGGGGATAATATGCAGGGACAGAGGTAGCTTCCTTGTCACTTTACCTCCAGGCACTCCCAAAGCTTTGCACATTTCTGTTCCGGACATAGATAACCCTCCTGGCTGAGCTGCCTCAAGTCACCCCCCTCCATCACTGCCTCACCATTGCTCAGGAGTGAAGCCAGCAGACATGGGGTGGCCCAGCAGCCAGAGGACACCATACGTATTTCCAGGTCCTGCAGTTATTAGAAATCAGGATAGGAAGTTGGCTCTCAAGATGGGTAGGGGTCAGTGCCTAGCTGTGTTCTGTCAGTGCCAGGCAGTTCACAGCAGGCTCTTCCTCAAGGCAGGCCATAAAGGACAGGAAAGATTTTCCAGCAGGACTGAAATGCTACAGTTGTTATGATTTGGTTTTGCTACTGCAGTGTTTTCATTATAAATACATTATTAATTAGTATGAACAGATTTGCCAGAATTTCAATACATTTTGGTACTGAATGTTTGCAGTATTCTGAAAGGAAAGTGATAGGACTCTCAACTCCGCTATTGTCCTGCAGAAGAGCTAGTGCAGACAGTTGATACATAGCTCACCATGGTCTCTGCACCTAGGAAGGACTCAGCAGAGGCTGTAGTTTGGTGATGTGCTGAGGCCTCAGTTGAATGACTCAGCTGCCACTTAGCTGTCCCATGTTAAAATGAGTGCCTGGTGTGCTCATGGAGAATGTTATCCTCCATCCAGACAGAGAGATGACATGCTATTCTCTTGCTTAGACGGTAGGGCTGGCACAGGAGCTACCAGCCTCCACTGGCAGGTGTGTTTATTCTGAAACCTAACAATGTCTCACTGGCACTCACTCCAATGGCTTCTGTCTTTTGGAGAAGGTCCAAAGCACTGGGGTGGGGGTGATAGCTTGTGAGAGCAGGGTGATGCCACTGACAATACCAATGCAGTGGCAGGGGCCAGGGCTGGCTAGCAGAGGTGGTGGTTGGGACATGTTTCCTCACGGTGTCCTCTTTGTCCCCACAGTTCCGTGGCACATCAGGGCGGCTTCCAGGTCTGCCCATCTTTTGTTGGCCATGGCATCGGGTCATACTTCCATGGGCACCCTGAGGTGTGGCACCATGGTAAGTGGTCCCTGCCGGACGGAGCCACTCCGCCTGCCCTGCTCTGCCACCGGCAATGAAAGGACTCCAGGGGAGGGCGATAAAACGCACAGAGCCTCCACGCCCGCGCACGCTACCTGTCCCAGCGCAAGTGCTGGGAGAGCTTTCCGCCCTGGGAAGCTGGCGGGCCGCCCCAGCCTCTTTTTGTGAGAATGGCGCGGGCTTTTGAATGGTAAATAGCTGGTTTAACGGAGATACCGGGGCAGCTGGGCCCTAGGACAGCTTCTCCTGCCCCGCTCGGGGCTGCAGCCGCCGTATCCCACATACCCACACCCCACCTGAGCCCGAACCACGCAGGCAGAGTTCGTCACGGGGTAAAGAAAAATCTTCGCTGCGACGGCAAAGCCTTCGGGCCCGGGCCGGAAGGAGCCACCGTCGGGGCGGTCCCACTGCGGCGGCTTTCGACCGCTGCTGCAGTTCATAGCGGGGACTGGCGTGAGCGGTGCCTGCGAGCCAAAAACGAGTTTGAAACAAGTGCTAATTGCGTTAAATAAGTAAAAAAAAAAAAAAAAAAAAAAGAAGCTATAACTGCGGTTTTATTTTCTCTTGTAGCAAATGACATTGGTTTGTTAATGGAAGAGGGAATGGCGTTCACAATAGGTTAGTAACTCTCTGCTATGGTTTTCTTTAAAAAAGCGTACACAGAGCAGCCCAGATCCATACCATTTCTTTATTAGGGTATATAGATATCCATGCAGATACAGGGAAGTTGGCAACACTGACTCCTTAGGAAGCAGGTTAAAATACCATTTTAAAACAATGCATTAAGGAACCAATTGAGTGAAATAGCTTCCAAATTATAAGATTTAGAAAATGAAATGTTTATTATAAATCTTATTAAATTACACACTTGGCGCATTCTTTTGGTAAGGCGGAAACTCTGCCAGCA
Source organism: Corythornis vintsioides (assembly GCA_025447755.1). Taxonomy (NCBI): domain Eukaryota; kingdom Metazoa; phylum Chordata; class Aves; order Coraciiformes; family Alcedinidae; genus Corythornis; species Corythornis vintsioides. The sequence continues at coordinate 5,365 of JAOEGS010015690.1, read as the reverse complement.
CACTGTGGAGGATGAGAAGGATGCGATTGTGTCCCCGAAGCTGCAGTTCACCAGCGAGGATCCTGGTGGTTCCTATGTCATTCGCTGCCTGCCAGAGCTGCTGTTTGGATTTGGGGACTGCAGCTCGGTAACCAGACAGCGCCTCACCCCGCAGACTGAGCGTGCTAAATACCAATCATGGAGAGCTGATGGGGGGAAAGCCCGCTTTCTCACTGTGTGGCTAAATGGCGCGGCAATTAGAGGGAAATAAGAAAATTGTTGTTTTGCTGATTTAATGAACATTTTAAGCCTGTTTAAAAAATTCAAATATTTTAAACTATCTGCTGTTTATAAGTGTGGTTGGTGCTTTGGTTATTATCCACGGGGTCTTAATTAAAGCTTGATTAAAATTCCTCGCTTTTACAAAAGAGGAACGGGCAGCTTCCTACCTTGATATTTCATCTTCCTCTTTAGTTTTCATTCTAATGTTGCAAAAGAATGCCGGCCCAGGGAGAACGGGACCTGTGCGGAAAAGCTACCTGCTGGGGCACCCTTTCTTGCTTGCTTCACAGTCCACACCGGAGTGCAACTAACTTTAGAATGCATTTGTTTTTTCTTGTTGCAGAGCCAATAATAATGGAGGGATCCCCCGAATTTATTACTCTGAAGGATAAATGGACTGCAATTTCTGTAGACAATAAAAGGTGCCTGTTTTTTGGTTTTGGTTTTTTTTTATTTCCTAAACCGTGTATGATCACTGACAGTGGGGGAAAAAGAATGAAAAGTAAAATAACATTTTTAAAAAAGCACTTTACGGGCGTGTTGGGTGCATTTGCTCCCTAATAACTGCTAAATGTGCATTTCAGATCAGCACAGTTTGAACATACCATTGTGATTACCTCAGAGGGAGCAGAAATCCTCTCTAAACTGGTGGAAGAAGCTTAAACGTGAAGCAAGGAGTGGAAGTACCCTCTATACTTCTGGGATTTTCAGTTTCGCTCGGGACAGAGAGGAAGTTTCTGTAATTTCTGTGGGGAATGGGTGCCGCATAAATTGATGCAGTGGACAGAGACAACAGCTTGAGGAGTCGACTCTGGACATAGTCTTTTCTGTGTTACCTAGTGAGTACTGAATAAAATTCCCTTGGCTTGTTTGTGACCCTGAAAGCAGCCACGCATAGCCTGCAAGTGTAAAGGGTTTGGGTTATTTGGGGTGAGGGGCAGAGAGCAAACCCCCTCTCTTCCAAATCCTATGTGGGACAAAGAAGTATCAGATGACACGGTCTCTGTGCAGCTGAGAGGACAAGGGAACGTAGCATTTTCCCTTTATAGCTGAGCTATGGAGTCAATTTGTCTTCACTGCGATTAGCACAGTGCCGTTTCCCAGGCTGTAACTTCTACTAGGATGGAAAAAAGTTTCCCGAGGGTGGCAGGCAGAGGCAGAAGCCTCTTCCCCTGCTGCCTTCCCAGCAGCAGTCCACCCGTTCCTGCCTTGGCTAATTTCTCTTTGCACCGCACAAAAACTGATTAAAAATGAGATGCGAAGCGCGCTTCTCTGGAGATCAATAATTGCCCTGCTTGAAGAATTAGTCGGTTTGGGGTAATCACTGCTCTGCAGTGCCCACGTTAGTTAAGGGAGATGCACTCCACAGTTTAAGCGTTTATCAGAATCTGAGGAGTTTACGGTCTGGAGGATGAGCCTCGGCTCATGCTCGGAATTGGGAGCTGACGGTCCTCATGAGCTGCGGATCCCGCTCAGTCTCGCGCTCACTGCGGTCCTGTCCCGGGCCTGCCAGGGATGGAGGGTTTCATTTTCAATTAGCCGGTTGCTGACCGGCACGTCGGCACAGATGGGTCTGGCCTTGGTATTTGGAGGCTCCCGAAGCAGGTCTCAGTCCTGTGAAATGCGGAGTGGCCTTGGAGATAAGCAAGTGACATCCAGAAGTGCCCCAGACCCGCGGCAGCAACGGTGCGGTTTCGGTACAAATAACTTGCCCTTAATTGTAGGCAGATGCGGTCCTGTCCGCTTGCTCATGCAGGCGCCTGGGGTTGCTCAGCACCGGCTCCCTCAGTGGCTCAGGGCAGAAGCAAACCACTTTTTTACAATTTTACTCCGCTGTTTGTTTTCACTCGAGTACAGCGATCTGTCAGTTCTAATAGTTTCTAACAGCATCTTTTCAAAAAGCAGAGCTCCCATAGAACAGGGCTAACACCGCAGGGCAGCCGCTCAGCTCCATCCTTCCCGAGAGGGGCTTAGAAAGCTTTTAAATCTGTAAAACAAGCGATGCAGCCAACAAGTTTACAAGTACACGGAGGTTACAGAGCGCGGTGCGACCGCGGGAGGCGAAGAACACCCAATGCTGCCCGGGACATGGGGACATACTTTGTTCCCTAATAGCCAGCCCGGCCGTGCTGCATCCTCCGAGGGGCGCTGGGAGAAGCCGGGAGTCCCGCGCATCCCAGGGGTACACCAGGGGTGCCTCCCGGTGGTTCGGACCGCGCCGGCAGCCCCTAGATAGCATCGCGGGTGCAAAGCTTGTCACTGTCCTTTACTGCTCCTCAGGGCAGCTGGCACCTCCCGTCCCGCGCTGACTGCGGCGTGGGACGAGGCGGGAACGGGACAGCCTGAAGCCGGGAAACCCCCGCAGCCCGGCGCAAGGGGACTGCTAGCAGACCCTGGCAGCCACTGTTTGCGTTTTGTAATCCTAATTATGAACGAGACTAAAGAGATGCCTCGGCTGTACAGGGACAGCCAGTGCCTCGCACAAGCCCTTCACGCTGGAGGTCTTGACGGGCAAGCACAATGAGATCTCCGACGGGGCGACCGCCACCGCGGAGTCGGGGCGTCCCGCGGCCGCGGGCTCTCCGCTCCCACCAAAGCCGCGCTACCCGGGGTTGGAGTTTCACGAAGGGGCGGCAGTGGCACGGAGGACAGGCGTGAGCAGAGCCAAGCCGGCAGGATTGTGTTTTGCCCGAGGACTGCTTGCGCCCGGCTGACCTGTAGACCCGGCGAGCACGGAGCAGCTGCCGGGCTCCAGGCTGGCGAAGGTGCCGGAGCTGCCGCGGAGCCCCGTCCCCGCATCGGGCAGGCGCGCAGAGCCGCCTCGGGGGGTCACTTACATCTCCGGGGGGAGCAGAGCCGTCTGCCAGAGGAGTCCGTGCGGGGACACAGCGCTACCACCCCTTCCCGCGTCAAGCTGCCGCCGTTTTGTGAAAATGAACTTTGCGTATCGCAAGAAAAACAATAACAAAAAAAAAAAAAAAGAAAAAAAGGAAGGGGGAGAGGAAGAGAGGAAGTAAAAGAGGCGTTAGGAAATGGGCAATTAAAACTGACAGAGCTACTAATGATGAGGGGAAAAAAAAAAAATAAAAGAAAAAAACCGACTAGGAGCAGAGGGGCTCGGTCTTGTCAGCCTTGCACAGTCATGAGCTGGTTTCTTCAGGACTATCGCTGCCCGAAGGAGCTGGAGCACCCTACGAGAGCTACCGGGGGTGCCCGCCACCGGCGGCGTGGGACGGCAGGTCGGCGCTAACACCTCTAGCGACATCATCGCCGCGATTTGTTTTGAGTGTTCACTTTTATTGGTGTTCTCCCTTTGCCAAAATGTGCTTGATTACATAGATGCGGTGCCGTGATAACTGCGCACCCTAGACAGCCTAGGTGTAACCGGAAAAGTTCAGCCCAGGCCAGATCAAATCCCAGGCTGTTTAATGCTGGAAGGCTGCATGTTGCTATTAGTGTTAAATATATGGCTAATTATGCGTATGAAAATTAAACATCAGTGTTATGCTAATGGGGCCGCCTTCAGCTGTGGATCAGAGCACTTGAGACTAGCATTTAATCAAATGAATCAGTAACTAATACATCTGCACGTGTGAACTTTCACAAGATCATTTTCCTGTTACAGTCACACCGCTGAATTATGAAAGAAATAATTATCAACACTTTCTAATTATCTAACAAAGTAATTTGGGATTCATCGTGGGCTTTCTGGGGAGGATCTCCTAAGTCCCACCTCATCTACCACTCACGCACGCGGAAGTTTTCATTTTAAGCTCAAATGCGCCATTTGGCCTGTTCAGGAAGATTTTTTTTTGTTGATGGCTTTTTTTGAAGGGAGGGGTGGGGGGTGTTTTGTATGTTTTGTTGTTGTTGTTGTTTGGGGTTTTCTTTACCTTTAAGAACAATAACGGCAATCCGTGCGGTGCCCTACGGGCGTGCGGCCGGCACTGGGACCCGCGGACTGGAGCGGAGAGCACCTGCGCGCCCGTGGAGTGTGCGCGGCCGGGCATGCGGGGGCAGCCCGCTTTCTCGGCTGAAGGGGATGGGGGAGCAGGGCTCGCATCCCCGCAGCCCACCGAGGCCGGCGAAGCGCGGCTGTCGGCCCCTCCACGCCGTCTGAGCGGCGAGGGGCGGAGGAGAAGGTCGGAGGGAGGTGCGCTGCCTCCTGCAGAGCGCCGGCTCGGAACCCTCCGTGTCCCGCGGCAGGAGCGGACGGCCTGCAAGGGAAGCGTAAGGCCCCAGGTAGCTCCAGGCCCCGGTGCTGAACGGGAAGTGGTGCTGGCGAGCCAGCGGAACGGAGCAGGGCGGAGGCCGCGTCGCGGTGCCGCCGGTGCCGTCGGGGCGTGCGGCCGACGCTCGGGGACGCGCGGCGCTGCCAGTCCGGCTCTCCGCGCTCACCGGGGTCCGGGCGAGCCCCGAGCGTCTTGGACCAATCCAAAGCGATTATGCAAGACGGAGGACCAATCAGCTCCGCCAGCTCATGAATATTCATAGACTTGGCTGAGTCAAAGCTTTTAGGCGAGTTTGTGTAGATCTACAGCATCATGCTTAGACTTTTCAAAGAGACAAACTCCATTTTCTTATGAATGGAAAGTGAAAAACCCTGTTCCGCTTAAATTGGGTTCTTTCCTGTCCTGAGAAACACAACAGACCCCAAAAAGGCAAGCTGAAGAGAGAACACACACACAGACCAAGCGACAAGAAATGACCATGACTACCATGCCAGAGAGTCTAAATAGCCCCGTCTCAGGGAAGGCTGTCTTTATGGAGTTTGGGCCGCCCAGCCAGCAAATGTCTCCTTCTCCCATGTCCCACGGACACTATTCCATGCACTGTTTACACTCCGCGGGCCACTCTCAGCCTGACAGCTCGTACAGCACAGCTTCGTCCTTCTCCCGACCGCTGGGCTACCCCTATGTGAACTCGGTCAGCAGCCACTCGACCAACCCCTACATCAGTTCAGTGCAGTCCTACCCCAACAGCTCCAGCCTGACTCAGACCCGGTTAGAGGAGACAGGTAGGTGCACTCGGCTTTGGGGAGGGGGGGGAGGGGGAGGGACGGGAAGGGGGGAGGGAGGTGGCTTGTATTACAAAAAAACTCAAA